>VUYV01000021.1:2267660-2281590 GCA_008711295.1 Anarhynchus alexandrinus
GGGTTCGCCCCTCGGGGAAGGGCGGGCGCGGCAGCCGGGCGGCGCGGCCGGGGGTGGGGGGGGGGCAACCGTGAGGGGAGGCCCGTTAGCCGCGGGGTGGGAGCGCCGGTCCAGCCTCCCTCCGCGGGGCCGAGCGGGCGGCGGGGCGCTCGGTGGCCGGCCCGGCCGTGGGGGGAGCAGGGGCACGGCGGGGATGCGCAGGAGGGGCAGGTCTGCAGCCGTGCCCGGTGTCCCACTCTCCCCCCACCCAGCCTGGGCGGCAAGTGGCTGAAAGTTTGGCTGCCGCTGAGCAATGCAGGCGTCGGGCTGCACCGCCGCCGGCCCCTTATTGCAGCCCAGCGGAGCTCCGGAGAGGTTGTCACCCCCCCACCCCACACCCCCTTTTCTCATGGCTGGTGGGGGGGGTTCAGCCCGCCGTGCTGCCTGCCTTGTCTTCTAGGCAGCAGGCTGGGAACCAGCCCTGAGCCAAGTCCTCTGTAGCCCACAAAGGGGAAGGAGATCTTTCCATCCAGGTCCACGGGTTACGGTGTATGCGTATGGTGTGAGCAGCGTCTCGCTACCTCCCTAAATAAGCTCGCTATCTGCCCGCACTTGGTGTTCCGCTTCGTTGCCGCCGGGTCATCTTTTACCTTTCGACAAGCTCATCTCAAAACGAATAACCTCACCTGCTTGAAAAGCCGCGACTTTTGGCTGAGAAGGTGCAATTGTGTAAATTGTGCAAATGCGTATGGATTAATTGCTCCACGGGTACAAAATAATCTTCCTTCACTTCTTCAACGATACATTCGGCTATCAAAGGCTGGGGAAGGCGGGGGTGGTGGTGGGGAGAGCCAGGGAAGAAGCTGGAGGAAATGTCTGCACTCCCCAAGCCCACATCGGTCGCCACTCCCACATTCCCCATTTGCCACACTCCCTTCTTGTTTCTCCCTTGGACAAATAGGTAGACTTTGAGTCACATGTTATTGCAAGGGTTTATAAGGGTAATTGAGCATAGATTGCTGTAGAAAAATCCCTTTCAAAACCAACCCGCTTGGAGAAATTGGAGGTATTCCAGGAGAAAGTAGTCTTAGTTGCGTGCCCTACTGTTGGTTGTTTTTTTTAATTCCATCTGGATTGTATTGGTGGCTTTTTTTCAGCCCCTTTTCAGGTGCTGTGCTAGGAAGCCCCACCTTCCCAGGTATAATGCCTGCTGGTGGGTTACCACCCATCTTCTCCCAGTCATGTGTCTCTCAAAACATTTCCTGCAGTGACAGCTCTCTGATTGCGCTGTGGATCACCAGCACAGCAATGTGACACGCACACACACTTGTGCATTTTATTCCGTGACGCGGTTCTGCACACTGCTGTCCATGGCCTTATGAGTTGAGAGCGACCCACAGACCAGGATTTGGGAATTGCTCTTCTACTTCTGAACTTTTTACTTGGTGGTGGTAATGCTCTTGGCAGTACCCTCTTAGTGTTCAAGAGACTTGGCTTCCCAGTTAGTGAGTTTATTATTCATGCAGGATTCCCGTGTCATCTTTCTGGATTCCCAAGGATCCTTCTTGGTTTTCCTTGCTTGCACACTTTGATCCTGTTCTCAGTTCGGGGAGGGATGCTCAGATCTCACCTGTATCCCTTCTTCCCTCTGCCCATCATTGTTTTCCTGTGGCGCTGTTTGCCACTCTGAATTTTTCTGTCCACAACTGCTGCTTTTTTCTTTTGTTATATGAGAACAGTGTGGAGTTTAAGAGGGAAAAGTAATTACTGTTTTTGTTAACAACCTAGAAATCCAGCATTGTGCAAGTTCGGCTGTGCTGTTGACGTGCAAACAGGCTGAATGGATAGCCCAAGCCCATGGCAAGGGAAATCACCTAACAAAACCTTGGCAGGGTGCTGCTCCCATCCTATAACGGCCCTCCTTTGTGCCGTATATTTTCTTGTGGTGTAAGATGTAAGAAAGTGCTGGTTTTCTCATGCCCTTTTGTTTTCTTGAGGGCTAGAGTCAGCTGTGCCGGAGACCTTGGAGAACTCCCCTGACAAGCGTGAGGCTCTCAGTCGCAGCAGTGGCTTACGGCTGGTGCTGGGTGCAGGAGAGCTCTGGGTCCTGCCCCCGGCTTTGCTGACTGCCGTGATGCTGCACGCCTGCAGCCTGGGGCAGGCTTTGGCCTGCCTTCAATAGATTCGTTTCCGTTCTGGAAAAGGTATATATTTTTAAGCATCAGGAACGTGACAGCTGCAGACCAGGGAGGTTGTATGGAGCGTTTGCTCCTCACCGTCTCAATGAAAAGACGCGGTCGGGGCTCCCATTGCTGTGTTCGCTCTTAGCTGCATGGAAGGTGAATTACAGGCGTGCAGAGGGCTGGCACAGGCCCAGGGACAGAGGGTTCGAGCAGACCTTCTGCTGTTCTCTTAATGGAGAGGAAGGAGCCAAAATGCCCACCAGCACGTGGCCTGCCCTTCTCGGCACGGCGGGGTGGGAATCACAGCCGCTGCCCGGAGAACGGCATTAGCTCACCTAAAGGAGGATGCGGAGAAGCAGAGAGGAAAATCAGAGATTTATTTTTTTTTTGTAGTTCGTGTGTGCATCTGCTGTCTCTCCTCCCACCCTTCCGCTCTCCTTGCAGCAGGCTTGAAATTGAGTTTGATGCGCCGTTTGACAGACTAGTCCTCTGTGCTGAGACACGTAAGTTATGTTGTAACGTGAAACCATTTTCTATTACAGTATGGGGCAAGACAGGCTGCCTTGTGTTGTTGTTTTTATTTAGTTTTCAGAAACCATTGTGAACATGTAATCAGAGTTTCCTGGCTTTTTTGTTTGTGTTAGCAGTCTGTATAATTGCGTACTAGTTTATATTTAACAAGGTTATCATTAATGTGGTTTGGGTTTGTGCTCTGTGTGTATTCACAAGAAACAAACGATATTAAAAAAAAAAAGAACACAGAGCTTCTAGCTGTTCGGAGGCTAGTATGTAATTACATGTAAATGGAAAAAAATCCCCGCTTGTCCAGAAGTCGGCTTGTTGATGCCAAAGGCTCCTGTCTAGTGCAGAAGGAGTTTGTTTCAGTCTTGTGGTGAATGGGTGGCTGAGGACACGAGGCTGCTGGAAACTAGGGCCAGGTTCTGCCAGGTTTTCCTTCATGTCAAATTATAATTCATTTTAATAGCTTCATCTTAAATTAGCAAGGAGCTCTGTGGAACACGATTTCAGCAACACCGGTTTAAAATCATTTCAGATCCTGTAGATTGGGTGATGGTCCCAGACGCATGTTTTTGTTTACGCCTAGAATTCTTGCTGCCGTAGTTTTCTTTGGGAAAAATACTGCTGTTTCCATCCGTGAAGTTTCCTTTTCTACATAAGGCCTTTTCCAGTGTGCTGGGTGGTTAGAAACAAGCGCATGCTTTCTTGTGTTGTGGGGTTTTTTTGGTGGTTTGGTTTTTGGTTGTTTTTTTTTTTTCTCAGGAAGCAAATCAGTGATTGGATTTGGAGTTTAAACATCGCTTACAGTCGTATTTGTCTGTGTTGCTGTGTCAGGCTTGAAGGCAGATGGGCAGGAGAATTCCTTCTGGGAGCAGCTGGTGCTGGGAAGGAAGCAGAGAGGAGTATCTGCTGAGTAATCGCTGGGGGGGAAGTCCACTGAAAATGACATTAAAGTTATCGTGGTCCAAATAGATTTATCTTCAGAATTTATTGACCTACAAAACAAATCTCATTTCCTGAGTAATTCTAAAATTAATTTATGATTAGTAAAGTTTGTGAAGATTCAATTTGTTTCTGCCCATTAGAAAATACAGAACTGTGTATGGCCTCACCATTCATCTTCTGGAGAGATGAAGTGAAGGGGGTTGCTGGAACGGTTGACTTGCCTGGCTTTTGTAGGGCTCCCAAAGTGCAATGGGTTGATAGCACTGGAGGAAGCCTCCAGGATGTTGCTAAGAAGCTGAATCCCACCGTTTAGTTTTGTGGTGGAGGGCTGTGAGGTCAGAGCCTGGTCCTCCATGGCCTTGGGCGGGCAGGCAGTGCAGGCTCAGCCCACCACAGAAGATGCCTCCAAACTGAACACACTGGAGACAAAAGATGAGTCTCTCAGAAACAAATGCCTTACAGGCAGAGTCCCGAAAGAGGAGTGAAACAAAGAGCTAGGGGCACTGTCCACCCTGCAGGGTCATCCCAGCATCAGGAGTGGGCTTGTGAGATGCTGGAAGCACATCGGACCTTTTGTGTGTGGTGGAGCCTCTGCTATTCACTGAACCTAAAGCCTTTCAGGCAGCCCCAGTTTCAGAATGATGTATACAAGAATAGCGTGAAAACAGCAATTTAATGGTCTGAGAAGTGAATGAGAAGTACACATGCTGAACTAAGTCTTTTCATAGGTGTGTGACCTTGTATACCACTGATGGTTGCCGTCTCTAAAGGAGGGGATGCTTATTGACTTCAGCTGTCATTTCAGCAGGCTGAATAGCCTCCCTGTGCCACCCTGAAGAGGGGACGTTCAACAGCAGGGTTAAGACTCGGGTAACAAGGGCTGTTTCACTGGTTGCACCGATGTCCTTGACGCATCTCTTGGGGGCAGGTCTCTCACGGCTGGTTTTCAGTGCCGCAGGCCCTGTGTAAGCCTTTGACGCTGTTTCCAAGGGCTGCCCCCACCCCCCGAGAAAGGGCTTGCTGTCCCCATGGTGGGCTTTCTCAGCTGTGCATGCGCCGAGCACAGCCACTCCACGTCACACTGACCGTCACCCATCACTGTCGGTCTCTGCCGGCCTTTTCCCTTGTTCAGGGCACAGGTTTGTGCCTGCCTCTGTTGCTTCCTTTGAAACTTGGGGAAATGTGGTCTTCTTCCAGATGTTAGCTGAAGTTGACCAGTGGTTTAGAAGTCACTGCAATGCAACAATGCACAGACTGATGGGCAGCATAGATGCATCAGCCTCGTTCCCTTAATACACCAAGCTTTTAAAAACGAATCCCACAGAAGTTTGCTCTGGCTTATTTAGGCTCTTCTTATCCTACTTAGCAAGCATCTCTGGTAGATATAAAGGTTAGTATTCATCAGACAAGGAAAAAAATCCTTTGCTGTCAATTCTGAAGATGAGCTGGGACAGAACGTAGCATTCATGACTGCTAGGGAATTAATTAGACACCTTCGGAGAGGGACAGATGCTGAGAGGAAGCTGCCTCTGCTGAAACCTTGGGACTTGAGCCGGATGGGTGAGAGGGCTCTGCCTGGGTGGGTGCTTATTAACGCCTGTGAGAAAACCTGAGCCGGTAACACGTGAAGAGTCGTGTTTGTGTTGGCTGCCTTCGCTGGCCACCAATTCAAAGCTTTCTAGGTCCAACCCCGCCTCGGGAAGCCCCACGGTTACACCGCGCAGGTGCCTAGCTGGTATGCGGTGACCACTCGTTAGCCATCAGGAGAGCGGAGGAGCGGGATGTTTCAGCAAGTTTGCTTATGTGGTCGGTGCATTCTTATTACTTGATCTTTCTTTTAACCCTTTTCTTTACCGGCAAAGCTCCCGTGCAGGCAGCCACGTTGGCCTTTTTCCTTAGGAGTCTTGTACACAGCTTTCCTCTGCACAATACTGCTGCAAGCAGCTTGGAATTATGAAGATCAGTAGCAACGATGTGAGTCACTAGCCCTCCAGACCATCACAAAAACGTAGTTTGGTGGTAGCTAGATAGGATAATGGCAGGTCATAGTTTGATGGCAGCTTTTGGCCAGGAAGTATGCTTTAATCTGTAATTATTATGACTTTGAGAACTTCTGGTGGAGGATATAGCTTAGCTTGGAACAGTTCAAAACAGCTAAAACGCAAATATGAGATTCTCAAGTGTGCTCTCTGAAAGGAGAAAAACCCAACCCTCTAGTAATTCTATGGCGTCCTCGTTTCAAAGAAGTAAATGCCAGGTGGGCTGTCCAGAGGCTCTGTAGAGTGGCAAGTGTGATAGGAGGTAAAGGCGAGAAGCAGAATCAAATCCTGATTATTTTATTTTTTTAATTTTTTTTTCCCCGTAATTTCAGCTGTTCATAGTTTCTCAGGCAAGATCTCCACTACACAAACATAAAGGCTCATCTTCATAATTTAACCTGAAAATGCAGAAGTTTGGTTTTGTATGTTGGGACCTCTGTACATTGAAACTTCAGTAGACACCAAATTATCCCATGATAAACACGGAAATCACATTCTATTTGAGCCATTTATCCACAAAATTCACCTCTGGATGTACGCTAATACCTCCAAGGATGTAATCAGTCCTTTCTGACAAACAGTCTCTTCTACACCCAGAGTTGCTATTGATGGCTGTGGGGCTGCCACCAGATACCAGGCATAGCAACGCGTCAGGCGCAGCGGGACACGGAGCTGACTCTCTTCATAACCCAACTAAAAAACCCCATTGCCAGTTTGCTGTAAGAAGTATTATTCCTAGAAAATGGAAATGACATAATTTGGCATATGGAGAGTATCGTATCTGCTGGCCCGCAGTTTGCAAATAACACACTTGAGAAATTTAAGGAACGGTATTTGATTTCATAAGAAGGGCTTAGCAGAAGTTTTATGTGCTGCGAGGGTAGAGTAAAGAGCTCGGCAAATCAGTTAGGAGAAGAAGATTTCACCGGCGGTTGGAGAAAACACGATGTGCCGATGTGCCGGTGGGAAACTTCTAGGACTTTCAGGGTTTGCTTTTCAGGTTGCAATATGCAGATTCAGAGGAGTACACATTTCAGGAACTGCGAAGTGCCTTTACAGGGGCTACTGTGTTATATTCGTAGCAACCGCTTTCCTGTTGTGAATGCTAAATGCATTTTCTGTTCTCATGATGTATTTCAAAGTCAACACTGCTCTTAGCAGCTATGTTGCAGAGTTTTTACCTAAGGAAGGTTTTCTATTGTGGAAAATTTAGAAGTGAATGAAAAGTGAAGCAAAGGCTACCTTCATTTCTAGAAGTATTTTTTTTAAAAAAGCCTTTCACCCTATATATGAATATAAAGGACAAGAACATGTTCTTAGCAAGCAGTTGTGTTTTCCTCTGTGATGTTACAGATTAGGCTGGCAATTGTGTGAAATTGAGGTTTGGGGAGAAGATTCACCCACCACAACTGAAATGTGTTTACCTCTGCTTGTCTTGGATGGCAGAGAAAGGTATGTCCTTTCTGACCCAGGATTCTGCAAAGCCTGAACTGTACATTTGCATATGTATAAAATGACTTAGTTAAATCAAGCGCTATGTGTAAAGTTATGCTAGTAAGTAAATCTTTGCAATATCAGGGATTTTACTGTATAATATTGGTGGGATTAAAAAACGGAAAGCTAGATAACTTTATAATAATTTTTCAGACAACAATGGATTGCATTTTGGTGCTGCTACAGATAATCATATTGCCAAGGTAAATATGATTAGGTTTTCAAATCTTCATGCTGCCAAAGCAAATCAGACATAGGCACATCAGTTTATAGGTAAAGGCATTCAAAAGAAGCATAAATTTTCCTGTAAAGAAAACAAAACAAAAAATCTGCTGATTTTGTGTAACAGGAAAAATCTGTAAGGTGACATTATGCTGACTTCTTTCTGCACCACATCGTGCAGCTGGAACTGAGCCGCATGGAGGGAGCAGGGACGAAGCTCTTCAGCTTGCTTTTTTCCCTTTCCCCGGGCTCTGTGTAGGATGTTGAGCACCGAGAAGTCAGTAGTGCCACTGGGTTTGCAGCCTCCTTGCAGGTAACTGTTCTTTTCAGCCATCCGCGTGCCATCTGCTGTGTGTGGCCTCGACTATGACTGTACTGGACATATCTGCACATATGTTTTGCGTAGACCCAAGGGACAGAGAAGTGATGCTGGGATGCGGTGGTGGTGCCAGTGCAGCCTGAAGGGGTACCAACCACTGGGTGCTGTTGCTGTCCTTGGAGTTGAGCTTGTGCCTTCTGCAGCGCGGGAAGGCTGGTGATGGGTCTCCCTCTGTCCTTTCCCCTCCGTGGGGCATTGTTTCCCTTCCCAGGATGGAGAAAGAGCCACTGCAGGTACAGGGTCAGCAACTCCCAGTAAGGAAAGTGGATGGGGAAACACGCTGGCGGCTCCAGCATTCCCAGCATCGTCGTTTCTGGTGGGTCTGCCATTGGGTGTAAGTGCAGGGAGAGGTCCCAGCCCTCCAACAAGGCTGGATCGCACAGAGGTTAGTGTACCAGAAGGGAAGAGGAGGAGGTGGGACACCCTGAGCTGAGCTGTCTCCCTGTCCAACAGTAGGTGTACATGCTGGCACAGTGGCATGGATTTTAGTTTCATCAACGATGGAAGGGTCAGATGCTGTCATCATTGCTTTTCACAGGGAGAACTCACAGCACTGGAGCAGCCTGGTCCCCACAGCAGCTGCTATAGCAGAGGAGCGGATTGTAACCCCATGGTGGTGGTGTGCCCTTTGAAGGGTGCGAGCAGCACAGCTTCACCGGCTTACTTCAGAGGGAGATCTGCTGAGTTTTAGTTTTCTGGTGCTGGAGGAGGGGAGAGCAGAGCCTCACCACCCCGGGGACCTAGGACACCTTCAGCACTCAGGGAGGACCGTTGTGTCAGCTGGAGGGATGTCTGATTTCATCCGATACCCCCAGCACATGTAGGGATGGAAAAAGGGGAACCAGGAGATGAATGCCACATAAGGTGAATGCCTTTTCCTTCAGGCCTGCTTGGATCACATACATACATTTGTGTGTACACAAATACAGTCCATACCTACAGTTCAAGACTCTCTCCTTACTCCTTGTTCACGCTGGCACGTGCTAGGAACCCGCACTTCCCACCCCACTGTACTCAGCCTGTCTGAAGAGTGTAACATAAAGCAGAAGCTCGATGTCAGCTATGGTCTGAAATGTATCTTGAAAACATCTTACTCTTTTTTTTTTTTTTCCAACTCACCAACTTTATTGCTTGTGTTTTGTCTGTCCTACTCCTCTACAGTCAAACCTTTTATTTTCCTGTTGCTTCTGCACTTGTGTTAGTACTTACAGATCTAACAGAAAAGGAGAAAAAGAAATTAATTTCCTCCTTTCTCAGTCGAGGTTGCAGTCAGCTACACCCAGGCAAATGTGGGGTGACAGAAGGATTGCCCACGTGTCTGTGGGGTGCGGTGGACTTGCACAGCAGGGAGTGAAGTCCTCCTTAGGTGACAGAGAGCTACATGGAAACAAAGACTTCATCTTGATACCGTGGATGTGGGCAGAGTTGAGCAGGCTTGGTAAGTTACAAGAAAACTTCATAGTTCTCCAGGTTTACTTAATTGAGTGATATCATTTCCGACTGTAAAACATGGAGGTGGTTTTTTGGGTAATAGGAAGAGAGGAAAACCAGCTTTCAGATGCTACAGTGTAAAGTATGGTTTAATCGCTTGGGTAGGTGAGGGGTGCTGCAGCAGGGTACGTAAAAAGGCATGGAAAGCTCACCGTCTGCTATTAATAGTCTTGGAAGCGTGGTCTTTAAAGCACAAAGGTGCAATTACGTTTTCTAAAATGTAGTTCATGTAACCTCCTGTCTTCAACCCATTGTGTATCTTAGGAACCTCCTTAATTTTATGAGGCTGTTTTCTTAATTAAAGCAAAACTGGGTTTGATTTTTAATTGGCGGTGTTTACTGTTTTGTAGAATGCCATCTTTTAGCATAACCTAATCCAGAAGAAGTGGCAGCTAAAAGGTGGTTGCTTAAAAAGGCAGAATTATTTACAGCAGAACATGAAGTGCCACTGTCAAGTACCTCCATCGTGACCTTTGAGATTTATTTGTAAAATCCGTATTTTTCCATGTGCATGACTCGCCTCAAGATAAAATGCTTTTTCTATTTTAGAAGCCATTCCAGGTACTGCAGAACTCACCAGCAGCCTCGCAAATAGCAAGTGTCTGCGCACATTTGTTTTAAGGAACAGGCTTCATCGTCCAAGTTTTTTTGCTTCTGTTTGTTTTAAAGAGATTATTATAAATATTGGTTTCTTGTTTGTCCATTAGTTTCCTTATTGATGTAAGGCTATCCAAGTGAAAGCTAGTGCGAGGGTGTAACAGGGAGCGGAGTTTGAGCAAATGCAAATTGCATGAATTTGCCAGCACCCTTAAAAAGGCACTTCCCAGGCAGTAGTTTCTGTTGCTGTCCCTATGCTCTGTGTGAAGGTTGAATGGATGATGTGAACGGAAATGTGTATTTTCTCACAGTGAGTTTGTGAGCTCGCAGAGTTCCTTCTCCTGGACGGACGTAGCCTTGCAGCAGGAGCGAGGATTTTTTTTCTTTTTTATGGTGTGGTACCAGGGCTGTGCTCAGTGCTGTACAAAATGCTGTTACTCCCCCGTATCCCTTAGGAGCTAAGCCCCAAGCCCATGAACTGGTCTGTGCAGGAGGGCACCTCTCAAGGGTGTGGGTTGTAACGGGAATTCACCCCTTTGGGGAGGATGGGGTGGAAGCGAAGAGGCTGGAGTGGAAAAGCTCTCCTGTGTGTTTGCAGAGGTCGAGGCATCTGAAAACGAGCGGGCTCTGAATTAATTGCAGGATTGCTCAGGTACAAATGAGAACAGGATTAGGCCTGTCTTTTCTGTTTTAGGTGTGGAGGTAATATTTCCAACCTGTCGAGCGATTGCATATCTCGAATATCTTACTGGATAAATGAACGTGATATCAACAGTCAAGGGTGGCATGGTCTTTCGTGTAACTGGCAGTTGTCTTGCAGTTGTTGCAGTTCTCCGTTTTGTACGACCCCCAGGAATATTTCAACATGGTCTTGTCTGGGGTTTTTCTGTGTCTGTCATTTATATACATTAGAAGAAACGCAGCTTTTGAGAGGCTCTTGACCCTCACATCCACTTTCCCAAGATGTGGGGTGATGGTAATGAAGACTTGACTTCACTTCTCCAGTGTTTGTTCTGAATTAGCTGTCTGTCTGGTGTGATTCCAGCTGAAGAGAGCAGAGAAGTCGATCAATTCAAGCTGGGTTTTTTGAAGGAGCCTCTGAACCATGAATTTTGAGGAACTCTCTGAGCTCCTTTGAAAATCTCACTTTGAAAAGACAGCATGTGCTTTTCCTTTACGGGTTTTCACAAATTTTGCTTACTGCGCTGTCCGGACATGCTCCCATTTGTATACTTGTCCTCCCTGGCGTTTTTGGGGAGCTGTTGATGTTGTTGTGGACCGTAATTGTGGTTCTGCTTTTATTTAAGTTAGCAGCACACTTCTGGTTTAATCAGTGTGTCAGAGAGCTTGCTTTGTGCTAACACATTAATAGAAATGGACAAAAATTCTCTTTATAAAACGTGAAATGTGACTTTGGAGGCCACAGCACTACTAATCCTTTGCATCTGAGCCTGTGGAGGGATGTGGGCCATAAGAAGCAGAAAATTGAGATGCAGGTTGTGCCTTTCTAACACAATGTGATTGGAATTCTCTGATTGCTTTTCAAGCTGTTGTTCCCACAAGCTCAGAATGACAGCAAAATTGGAATAAAGAGACATCTGAAAGGCTTGGTCAGCTCCTCACACGATGTGCCCCTGCCATGCTTTGGGGTGACGGTCAGTCCCACCAGGCTATGCTCTTTCTTGTTTTGCACAAGCTGTTCAAACATCCAGTGGGCTGAAACAAAGCTAAACGAGAACCACCGGCACTGTGAATTATTTAAACCTGGAGCCTTTGCGAGAGAATTGGGCCTTCTCCATCCAGAAGGGCCATGTCTGTGTCAACAAGCAGCATGGCCCAGCAGGAGTCGGTCGGTAGAGCCAGGAGCTTGGTGCTGAGGACCAGATGTCCACGCTATGGACGTTCAGACCAGCTCTAGCCCGGACCTGTGGACCGGATGCCCAGCAGAAGTTGGAGGATGGGCACTGTGTTCCAACAGTGTGTCACCACCTGGAGTCCCACCATCGGAGGGGAAGCCTTCGTGCTCCGCGGCTGCTCCAGGCTGCAAAGAAAAGCACGTCATAAGCGGGCAATGGTTGGAAGACTCGCTTTGAAAGTGTGCTGCTGAGCCAAAGTCAAACATGGTGGAGACAGAGATAGAGTCTCAGTTCCTTGTTCTAGGACAAAGGGATTCATATTAAGCTAATTTAAATTTCTCACACCCTTCCTTCCACTTAGGTTAATACACTTTTTGTTTGAATTGAGATGCCTTTGCCCTAGTCATTTCCATTGGAAATTACTGACTTCCCTCTTTCCACTGGGGGTTTTATAAAGATTTTATAGGGAAAACTTTTTTTTCTTTTTTTTGCTTGTTGAATCAGAGCACTGCGCATCGGTTTTCTTTTTACTGGTCAGTTGTGGGTTTTCTAAATCTTCATTTCGTAATGTGGTAAATTCTGTGAAAAGTTATTATTTTTTTTTTTTCTTTAAATTACGGTTATTCATATTAACAGACATCTTTCCCGTCTGTTTAGTGGAAAAGGTGAAACAGGAAAACCAAAATTTCAAAATTCGGTATCACATGTTGATGGCAGTTTGTGAGCTTGATCAACACAGAGGTCTCATGTCGTACCCAGCAGGGTTTTACCCTTGCCCCGTGCTGTTTTTAGACACGAACATGCAGCGGCTGAGGAAGTAGTGGTTTCTGTTCATGAGGTCTGGGGAGGAGGGTTCAGTTGTTTAATTAAAAGAAAGAAAAAAAACCCAAACCACTTTTATACAAAGTATAGCTAGTTTCACTTTCAGTGGAAGCAAGAAGGCAAAATTTTGCCCGTGACTTCTATGTAAGTAGCTACCAACTGCGCTTTCGTGTTGGGTCCTACCCGAGATTTGTAAGGGGGAACCACGCCGGGGTTTCGCGTGGAGGTGGAGGGTTGAGCTCCTCCTCCGGCCCCGTCATCTGCAGGTCCTCACATCCACGTTTGTGCTTCACCCCTTGCCCAGCCAGGTGCAGGCAGCATTTGGCAAGTCCATCTACGCATCTATCGGCCCCGACCCATCTGAGCACAGAGCCATTCCCCTCCCACCTCCGCCTGAGACAAACTCATTATTGTTCAGGTCTGAGGAGGCAAAGGGTGACACAGCAGCGAAACAATCCAGGTTTTATATAATTTGGCTTTTTCTGCTGCTGTGGGAGCCATGCTCCTCATATAGCTGCACTTAGTTCAAAATTCTTCCTCTGCAGAGAACTGCCGGGGGGGAACCCAAAACCACCCCAGCCAAAAGTGGGTGCTTGGGCAGTTGGAGAGACAGCGGCAGAAGTGTGGGTTGGGGTTCTTTGCTGAGCAGATTCTTTGTAAGGTGCTGCTGCTTCTAAAGGAAAAATAAAGGCATATAAATCTCCTGTTTTCCAAATACTGGTTAGCAGATGCTGCCCAAGAGAGGAAATCTTCCCAGGTCTCCTTGTCGCAGGTAACTGACTGCTGCTGTGGTTAGCACTTGCATCTCCCATTTTACTTGTTGAACTTGTACAGATGGTTCCTGGCTGTTGGGATCGAGCATCCGAGAGAGTCTGAGCATCAGCTGCAAACCCCTGCTCTGCTCCCCTCCCCACCGCCTCACAGAATCACAGAATCACAGAATCACAGAATTTTCAGAGTTGGAAGGGACCTCTAGAGATCATCTAGTCCAACTCCCCTGCTAAAGCAGGATTGCCTAGAGCACANCCCATTTTACTTGTTGAACTTGTACAGATGGTTCCTGGCTGTCGGGATCGAGCATCCGAGAGAGTCTGAGCATCAGCTGCAAACCCCTGCTCTGTTCCCCTCCCCACCGCCTCCTTACACCTTCGTGCTCTGGAAGGCTTTGCTGTGGCACAGGGGTTATTTGGCCGTCCCTTCTCTTGGGGACATTGTTCCACTATATTTGTCCTTATTAGTACAGGCAAGGATGTTTATTCTGTATTGATAGCTGTATTTATTCTCTGTGAGGTGCAGGGATAAGTTTTTCCAGTTGCTAAAACACATGGGGTTTTTTTTCTGGTCTAGAGCTGCGGTGGTTCTATTCCCAAATTTGGTTTTCTTCCTTTTTTTTTTTTTTTAAAA
>VUYV01000021.1:2281621-2424310 GCA_008711295.1 Anarhynchus alexandrinus
TTAAAAAAAAAAAAAAAAAGAAAGTAAGTAATTGGGAAGGAGAAATACTCAGTCCTAGGCCCTTTTTCCTCTGAACCCCTTTTGGCTAATATAAATACAGAGAAATTTTTATATGCGAGCAAGTTCAAAAGGATCCTAAACAGTTTGTCTTCATATATTGTAGTATTGTCATCAGGATACTATTTTCTGTGTATTATTTATGTACCCAGATACTACTTTATATATAATTTGAAAGCTTTAAGTTACCAAAAATATGCTACAAAAGTGTACGCTTCCTGAGCTTCTACTTAAAGCCAAAAGAGAGAGATGTGTATTTACAGATAATAAAATGTATTGTTTTGGGGAGGAATATTGTTTCTTTAATTGCCTGTCTGATAGGCTTCTTGGAAGATCGAGTATTTTTGGTAGCAGCTTTGTGGTTTATACCCTGTTTGCTTAACATCTGTCATAAAATGATATAACTGGTACTGGCGCAGGTAAAACTTGAGCTTGCGTACAGCTGCCTGGTAGGGTATTGTAAATGGGAAACTGTTGTGTATACATAATCCCGTTAGGCGATATTGTTCAAAATCCTTTTTTTCTTTCTTCTTTCCCCTCTCACAACAAAGCTCCTAGGTCTGCGGTGAAGTGTTTTGTGACACATTTTTGAATGGGCCTTTTGCCCTGCTTTCAGTTCTTTAATGCAAGAAGCTTTACCAGGAAACAAGAATCTCTTTCTTCTCTGTCCGTGTTTATTCAGCTTGGGGCTGTGATGCTGAATGTGCAGACAGACACACAAGTCAGATGATCTAAGATGTGTGATATTATAAGGTTAGACTTTTCACATGAAAATAATTTAAAATCTATATCAGAGTTGTTCTGTCTGCATTTCACGTCTATTCCTTCTAAATATGTCTTCATTACTTTTTTAAAACATAGGGGTTTGTGTGTTTTCACCCCCCCCAAGGCAGTTCTAAAGTAAATCTTCTCTTGCATTGTATTTAATCGCATCTTTTGATAGAGGCAATTAGTTTGAAACAAGTATTTCTAAATTAGCTTTTGTCATTGAAAAAGGGCTGTATAAAAATAGAGCCTGATCCTGCGAACACTTGCAGGTACATTGAGTCTTACTCTCCCAGGTAACTCTCTGCCTTCCACTTACAAAGTCATTGCCTAACACAGTCAAAGTGAGCAGTTTGTAGTTTCATTTTAGCACGAGCCCCATCAGCCGAGGTTTCCGCAGAAGTGCATCGTTAGTCATGCAGTTAATACCTTTGTTTAGAGTATTGACCTGCATGAGGTTTTGCAGGATGGGATCTAATTATTGGTATTAGTGACTTTTTTCCAGTTACTAGTCTGGTATATTTTAAACTCCTGGCAAGAATGAGCTTTCAGTGGTCACCTGTGAGATGTTTCTGTAAATTAATACAT
Organism: Anarhynchus alexandrinus; assembly: GCA_008711295.1. Taxonomy (NCBI): domain Eukaryota; kingdom Metazoa; phylum Chordata; class Aves; order Charadriiformes; family Charadriidae; genus Anarhynchus; species Anarhynchus alexandrinus. The sequence continues at coordinate 2,283,032 of VUYV01000021.1, forward strand.
GTATTTATTTCTTGTAATGTTAAAAGCTGAATATAACTTACAGTAACCTGGGAGAATACTGGGCACTGAGATTTTTTTTCAAGACATTTCACACTTTATATTCTCCTTTATAAGCTTATTCTTTAAAGGAGATGTGATGAGCTGTGCTGTCAGAATTTTTTTCCCAATGTTTTTCTGTTTTTAAGTTTTTTGTTGTCCATATGATGTTGCTTATAGAGCAAAGACTTTTCTGCCTGGAGGTGCCTTTAGGTGATTTGGGGCAATTAAAGGGATTACTGGCCCCAAAGCAGTGGCTGGCCAAAGCAAATGGGCTCACAAGTCCAACATTTTATTTCACAACCCAAAGTATCGGTTTAAAATTAATTAGCTGCTGATTTAAGCTAACACATGGGTCTGGCTCTGCTCTCTTACAACCCTGTGTTTAGGTTTTTCAGCTTTCAGAAATACATAGCTTTTTAGATTGAATGGAGTAGGAGAGCCAGATCCACTGCGTCTGTTTTCAGGGACTCAGAACTTTTTTCTTTTCTTCCTGCATATGCAAGTGCCTTCAGCAGAAGTCAGTAATCATGTTTGAAAGGTAGCATATGCGTGCACATCACACTCCTGGCTTGGGGAAACGGAGGAGCCAACAACAGATAGCGAGCGGCAGCTTAGCAGTTTTTAAGTTTTTTAGTAGCTGTTTTTAAGGTTTTTAGTATGTTTTTTTCATGATGGTTGGAGGCACTAGCAACATTTCTAAATCACATGATCCGATAAAGGATCCCATGTCTCCTTTCCATCTTTATTGTGGAGAAACTTATTCCAGTATCACCAACTTGAAAGTCTTGCGATGCAGATAGAGACTTTTTAAAGTTCCTGGACTACTGGGATGTGGTGGAGATGCTCAGCCTAATCTCCTTGTATTCTGTCTTTTTGACAAAGTTCCTAACTTTCAAGATCAAAAAAAGCTTTAAAAAGATGCAGCCTTAAAGACCTACATACCAGAAGGCAAAAATAAGACTCTTTAAGGATTCACAGAAATTCATAAATTTTTAATATGTTTTAGCTTTGCATTTGTTGTTTAAATGGATAATACAGAGTCACAGGTCTCTCGTGCCTTCTGCTTTCGGAGAACCAGCAGTGAACGCTGGAGGCACCGTGTGCACATGCAGAGTTCTTGCCTATATTTTTTCATGGAGATAAGGCTACCTGAAAAATCCCAAATACCACCATGGAAGTGTTATGGAAAACGTTGCTTTTAGCGTCTGCCTAGGGACTGCTGGTCATGGGAAGGAAGATGCAGCTTCTGAGGCAGATGTGGGTACAGCGCAGCTGGCCTGGGGCAGCTGGGGCACCTCGGTACCCGAGTGTCCCCCAGGAGTGAATTGACCCCACACTGACATCTCCCGGAACAGGAGCCAGGGTAAGGTAGATGTGAAACTGGAAAACAAGCCAATTACTCCCTGACGACCAGCAATGCGGTTTCTGAGTTAATGGGAGGAGGTGTAGAGAAATGCAAGGGGGACCATGCATCCTTCCAACTGCTGAACTTTGTTCTCGCGTCCTCACCCCTCCAGTGGTATTCGTGGGAAGGGTCTGGATATAGGGACCCCCTTTGTCCTCTTCTCCCAGAAATTTGTGATACTGAACTGAGTCAGGAGGGACTTCGGTTTTTATTTTCTCATTATTACTTCTTCTTTTTTTTTTTTCCTGCAAGGCAATTGCCTCCAGTTTCAAAAATGCCGTTCGCCTGTGGACGTGACCCGGTGGCACCGTTGCCTGCCTCAACAAAAACCAGCCGGCTGCTCTGGGGCGTGCTAAATCCCCAGCAGGTTGTTTACCAGTCACGAGACGGGGTGTCATCTCCTGCTGAACTGAGATCCAGCTCGGAGCTTTTTCAAAATTACCCGTTTCGCACAAATAGGGGTTTCGTAATGGTGTTTTATGGTCACACCGGGGCGGTGCCTGCGAGCGGCTCATCACCGGCTCTTGCTGAAACTAGTCCCAACAGCAGCCGCTCGCTTGGGTTACGGTGGCTGCGGGGCGGGCAGCTGCCCCTAATCCTGTCTTTGGGGTATGAAGCCAGCCGTGAAGTGTCTAATTAAAATACCTGGGTCTGGATGACTTCATGATTTTTGACAATAACAGAATTACCGGCAATAATGAAAGTTCCTTGAAAAGCAAGGAGTGGCACTGCAAAATTGTCACAGTGCGTAACGTTGGGATGGGACACGGAGCTGCCCCTTGTATTTGTGACCCTTATTTTTAAGAATTTCTCCCCAGTTGTTGTAGTCTGTGAATTGAAATAACATCACGTCTCTTCCTGAATATTCACAAAATTGGGCAATGCCATGGCCAGCTCCCCAGTCCCTGTGGAACTGGATGGGTTTCGTGGCTGTAGTAGCTCAGGAGGTTGGTATTACTGTTTCCTTTCAGGTTGTGGTTCTTTTATAATCTAGGTATGGTCTGTCAAACCACTTGCCTGTGCATTCAGAGGTTAGAATGAGTGTCTTCTAGAGATCAAGATAAATATTTTTTAAATTAAAGGCTTTATTCTGTGAAATGTTTAATGGGCATTTAGTAATGCTCTAGAGTAGTTCACTGAGATTCAAATGGGAATTAAAAATAAGAAACACTGAGAATGAAGGTCATCGACACGCAGGACTCTGCAGCCCAGGGAAAGCTGCTGCTCCGGTGCTCCGTCTCCCCCGTAAACCTGGCAGGGACAGGGTGGGATGTTTGCAAGAGTGAAGGAGGGTAGGGATTTTTTGTCTTTCTTTTTCCAGGACAGAGGAAAAGAAAGTAGCTCCTGGTTTTACTGTATGTGTAAAGAGGAGAGCAAAGCTTTCAGAGGAAATCCAAGGTTGGGAAGGGAAAGCAGCCGTTTCCTTCTTCCTCCCACTTTCCTCTTCACTTCCCCGTCCCTCCCCCGTTGCAGGGAGGATCTCGAAATGCTGTGGAGATTTGGGCTCAGGACTTAGTTTGTAGTGAGATGTGAATCGGGAGACCGGTTGGGGGTTACGACTTCACGTAATTTTTCTGACGTTTGGGTTAAGGACCGATCTAGAGGAGCGTTCCCGAGGCGTGCCCTGCCGCCGCCGTCTCTTGGGGTGTCAGCCTCTGCGTTGCCTCGGGAAACGGCAATTCCATTGACGTAAAAAAGTGTCTCTTGACTGTTCTTGTTGAAGAACAGGCTGGGTAATTTGGCGTTCCCTGTTTCAGAGAGTCGGTGCTCTGAGTTGCTGAGAAAATTGCCACCCTTTAGCATGAAAAGTTGTGGGTTTGGGCTGTGTGAAGGGACGCGCACGCTGTTTGCCTGCAAATGAAACCGAGCAGGTTGTTCAAATGACCATCAGGTTGGTCTTCTTGCTCTTTTTTTTCCTAATGCTAGAGGCAAGTAACCAGAAGAACTACATTCAAAGTGAGAGAGGTCAGACAGCTCAGGAGATACACAGTGATACAGGATAAATACGTTGTTTTAGTGATGCCTTGGTACAGCATCACGCTGTGGCCAGAGGGGCAGGAGGAGAGACACCTCGCCACCTCGAAGTGTTTGCACCACTTTGCAAAATACTTTGAAATTAATTTTTTTTTTCCTTTTCCATCCTCCACTGGCCTGCCTGACAGCAGTGGCAGAATACCTCCTGCTCCTCCTGTGGTTACAGCCTGGAAGTAGCTGCTGAAAGAGCTCCTAGAGAATAAAATTGAGGGGTAATAGGGGGCAGAGAACAGCATGGCCAGGCTTTGTGTGTTATCTGTGGTGTATAACAGAGCTGCTTTAATAGAAGAGATTTCTTCTCCACTGTCCTTGTGTTAGTGGGGCACAAGCCTACAAGCAAAAAAATTGAGATAGGTGAATATTAATGAAATCTGTCATTAATTATCACCAGAGCAGACTCTGGGAGAATTGGGTTGCATTTTCAGTGGATTTAAATATAACTTTGGTTATGCAATCCTGTTAAACATTGTTGCAGTATGTCACTGAGAAAGCTCATTATATTTGCTATATAAAGATTACGACTTTGGGGAGGGGGGATTAAAGTTTTAGTGGTGGTTGCCATCTTTCTTGTGGTCACAACAGTGAACTGTTAAATGTGGAGAAGAGGGGGGGAAGCTGTGGGTAAGCCAGATTTTCCGTCTGCCTAGAAACGCAACCTTTAATGCTGTTAAGCCAAACCAGAAGAAATTCTGTGAGCTTTTTTTCAGGAAGCAAAATTCTTCAGAAAGGGGACATGTTCAAACAGTGGGAAACGTTTTTGTCCTGAGTGTGAGTCTATTGTATCATCCATACAGATTAATATATATGTGTGTCTATATGTAAAATAAATTAAAAAAAAATCCGAAGTGAAGCGTTGGCTTCAGGTAAATCAAAATGCTCTGTTCCCCACAAAATTTGAGATTTTTTGATTTTGCTGAGCATGGTGGCTAAAATGAAAACAATTTTATTTTTTTTTTTTTGGTAAGTGAGTCAAAACCCTGCACCCAAGGACTAGTAGTGCCTCTACCCCCCAGTGTTGTAGTCTGTGTTGCTGGTTGCTGGAGCTGCTTGGCATTTTCAGCCTGAAGATTTTGCCCTTAGAGCCGTGTCGTGCATTCTTTTTGCTTGTTACGAACCCCAGCGTAACCCTTTGGCCAGCTCCTTTCTGTTAGCGAAAGTCTGAGCTGGAGGTGAGGGAAATCAGGTCTGCCTTTGCCGGCAGCCTTGGTGCACTGGGGTACGGCTGAGGGCGTTGATGTTCAGATGCTGTTCTGCAGTGTGTTTTGTTCACACCAGGCAGCACTTGCTTCAACGAGTCGTTTGCTGACCTCAGTTAAAGCGATGTCTGCAGACTGATGGTTCTAATAGGGCACAACGCACCTGGTGTATCAGCGATTAAAAATAAGAAACATTATGACTAGTTATTGTACAACTGGCTTGAAACTGCTGTATAATGATGGTACATTTGCCATCAGATGAGGTCACGAAGCAGCTTTACTGCAGCTTGGAAAATTAGGATCAAAAATAGTCCTCTGATTAAAACTTGAGCTTTTTGAAAGCTCTTCAGAGAAGAAAGATGTGCAAATGCAGATGTATGGGAGAAATTAAGCAGTCTGGATATGCACAGTTCTTGAATTTAAAGAGAATAATTGATTGAGCCACTGTGCTAACTCATTTGTCACAGCCACCCTGTCTTAACAAAATTAAATGAAACATCAGAATGATCTGGGAATAAGTTGCCTAAAATACAATCCATAATGGGTCAATGTATTAACACAGTGAATTTAGTCGTTTCTGTGGATGTGCAGTTGTTCTGCATGTACCAGTATCAGCCTGCAATAGCACTTGTCTTGGTTTAGATGTATGAGTTTCTCCCACATTTAGAAAAAAATATTTCATACACTTTATCACACATTTATCAGCAGTAAAATTATTTCTCTTTCAAACAACATTTGCTTTCTGATATTATCCGTAATTGGTCTCCTCCTCCATCTCCCTTTGCTTCAGCAGCGTGATTCCATCAACCACAGGGAATCCTATGAGTCCCTTACGTCCTGCCAGGCAGTATTTAAACACCAGGAAAAAAAAAGGAAGGTTTGAACTGATAAAGAAGAATGATTAGGTTCTCATTTTACTGCTCTTGTGTGGTTTTCTTTCCTTTGCAACAAGCAGAAAAGCATCAACTGTGCTGGAGTTGTGCTGTCAGGTACCTAAAGGCTGAATCTGGTTGGTATTGGCTACAGGCCTATTTGGCCTCTGTTCTTGTCAAGCTTGAAGGACTCCAGCCTCAACCTGTTCCCTGTGACTGTTTTATGTGCCCGCTAACTGGCTGAGTTTAAGGTGAGACCTATAGGTGCGATGGAGAAAGGCTTGGGGACAGGTGCGAGCTACGGGAGCAGCCACCAGCGATGCAGGAACAGCAAGTCTGTTGCTGTGATTTGAGGATTGTTTTGGGCTGATCCCATTGAGGGCAGCAGGTCTTTTTCTCTGTTACAAACCCCCAAAAAAGCTGATCACTAATCGTTTTTTTTTTTTCACTTGTGTGCTTGTTAGCGGGATCGATTACTTGGCCGGCTGCAGGAGACCTTCTGCTGGCATGATGCAAGAGGTAGATGACTGAAGCAGCACGGTGCCTTCTGGTCACAGCATAAACTTATTAGCATAAATGAGTCTGGTTTAAACCAATTATGAAGCCATAGTTTGCAGGAGGTCTGTGTGGGGGCTGACGTTTTCTTCATTTAATCTTATTTTGGTGTCAGGATGTTCTGTAGGTCTCTGAAGGTTAAGTTGTCCACGAAGACAGTTTCTCTGCACATCAGGCCTCCAGCTGTGGGCTATTCTGCATGTACAGTACCAAAGTTTGATAAGTCTTAACAGTGTTCACTTTTTAAAACCTCATACACATCTTAGACAAAATTCAGTATCGTGTGGGTTGGCATCTGTTTAATTGATGTCTGTTCACACCTGGCCCAAGCCCATTTTTGTATATTAAAAGTGGTGCTACGTTGAAGTAGGTGTTGCCTGGTGTCTATGACATGGATGTGATTTATGGTACTGATAAAGGGTCATGATCATGGTGAATCCGGTTGCCGCCTGCTCCCTCTGTGGCAGCTCCATTAGCTTGGACACCTACAAGGCATTTGCTCAGTCTCAGAGAGGAGCGAGGAGCAGAGAATTACAGGAGAACGTAAAATCATCTAATGAGACAAACAAGCGGTGTCAAACATGATGTACCCCAAGCTCAAATACGACATGCCCCAAGCTCAGAGGTTAGCACGAGACTCATGGATATTCAGAGAATTGCAATGGGCTCTGCTGGAAAGCAACAGAAATGCTCCTGGCCACGAGCACGGTCTCAGCTAGCCAGGGCAATCAAATTCCCTTGCCTGTTTATCAGTGTTCCCAAGCTGAAGGGTTGATAGAAAGTGCTTCCTGATCAGCATGATAAATGGAATTTTGCATGATAATTATGTTTACAGCAGGACAGATGTACTAATAACACGTCCCCTAAAGACTTCAAATGAGCAATAAAAGAACAAAATCTCTGCTGAAAATGCTGGCAGCAGTAGTATTAATTGTGTAAGTTACAGCTGATAATTGTCTTGTTTCATTTGAATGAGGCAGTCAGCTACTAATGGCTTGCGCTCTGTAGTACCGAAACAGCAGACTGCGCAAAATTTGTCGGTGTGGATAATATAGTTTACATATTAGCAATGCATCCTAATGGACGTACTCTAGTGGCTAGGGAAGGGAAGAAGTGTTACAGTTAATTTCTAATGCTGTTTCATCTTTTATATCAAAATACTTGCTTATGTGCCTTCAGGAAGAGAACTTCTTTTTCTTATCTGCAAATTGTTTGATGTGAGACAATGCCTGCAGTAAAAAAATAAGCTCTCTCTGTGGTTATTGAGGATTGAAATGGAGAATGACTAATTAGCTGTCTTGTTCCACTTATCTCTTCCACACTGGTGATATGAATGAAAATCTTACCCTTGTTTTTATGTGTATAAAAGATCCCACTGTTCTGCAAATCTGTTACAGACCACGCGTAAGCGTGCAAGTGCATAGAGATATACATATATATAATACAGACGTGACCTGAAAACCTATTAGAATAACTTATCAGGCCTAATTTTAAAAATAGTAGTAAAATGAAGCCCAAATTGGTGATCATACTAGGTATTATGCCAGGTTTACAGTTAAATAAAGATCTCGTAGGTAACTAACCAAATTTAAAACCCTGCTGGTCCAAATTGAATTACTTTTTGTGACATCCTAATTCATTTGCATTCCCAAAGCGTGTTTCATTTCATCTGCGGTAAGTTGAGCTGCAGATAGTGTCCCAGAGGAGCACACTTCTAGCAGTCCTAACCCACATCCCTGCTTTGGCTGATTAATCTGTAAATCCCTCAAATTTTCTCTCCCATGCTATTACATCAAAGCATCCCCAAGTAAAACATGTGAGCAGAATCCTGAAATGTGTTCCCATAGCATGAGAAGGACTCTTTGTGTGTTTCATTAGGCAACACTTTGGGGTTTTTTATGGGGAAACAGGCGGTTGACTTTCTAAAGAGTGCAAGATGTGTTCGTTGGTTAGCAAAAGAGAGCTGATGGCCTGGAAAAACTGCCTGGAGATGCTCCGTAAAAATTGTCCTTGGTTCCTTGTAACCTTTCATCAACTTAATTCATTGCTAATGAGCTGCAAGTTCATTGCAATTCATTGCAGAGCTTTAAAATTGCCACTGAGTCAAATGACAAAGTGCCTTGGTTTATGTTATCAAGAAAAATCTTCCAATTGATGGCGGACTAGGCCTTAGCGCAACTCTGAAAAAAGTCTCGGGCCCCTTGTCTCTAAAGGTGGAAGTGCAGCGATTTTGGGAAGAGGAAGGAAGGGGGAAACCAGAAAAACAGAACATCTTTCTTAACTTGCATCCCCGTAGGTTTTACCCTTATGCCTGCTCACCCCAGGGAAATGGTAATGTGATTGATTTGTTCCAGGCAGATAGGCAAAGCCTTAAATATCAAATACATCCATTTCTGCATTGTCTTAGTGTTTTTTCTTCCTAAAACTGTCTAAAAAGTTCATGTATAGAAAACAAAACAGGAAAACAATATAAAAAAATAAGGCTCTAAGCTAAAGAAGAGCTTAATACTTTTTTGTATCTATAGTTGTGGCATTTGCCATCCAAAGGCAACCTCTGCCTAAGGTTGTTCTTAGCACAGCTGCAGTTGTAACCATAACACCACTCCTCCCAGACCTTGGAAATCATTCAGGCTAAGTCAGGGTATGGCACTTCAGCTTTGAGAGGATTGATGACTGCATCGGCTCCAATTCCTGTGCCAGGTGGTTTTTCAGGTTTGGTTCTGTGATTTGGTCCTGTGCTTCCCAGACGTTCAGAGACAGCCACCTCGAGCAGCCAGCTTTCACTGCTGGGAAGATTTGCAAATCTTTCTGTGGTGTCTTACACCCTTCTAAACACTTTGTTAGTAAAGCTTATGGCAGTCCCTTTTGACAAGGTAGAGGTCCATCATCAAATGCAGGGTTGTGGAAGCCACCCCTGCTTCTGCTGAGCCTTGGAAGCGGTGGAGGGACATCCACTGCCACTCCTGGGACTTTACTGTCATTTTTAGGCTTTTTGCCCCCACCTCTTATGTGTATAAGCCCCCATCTGAAGTAATGTACAGGGTATATAAACTCACCATAGGCAGCTTAACATTTGTGTTAACGATTTGTTTGTGATGGGAAGAGCTGGGTAACTCGGATCCTCCAGACTTCCCGTAAGCTTAGGGTGTGAACCCATTCTCAATTAATCATCTCTACCAGAAGATGGGTTGCAACTATATTATTAACGATTGCTTCATCTATTTCTTTTCTTACATGCGCTGTAGATTAGATCAGGTCAAGGGCTCAAGAGACATTGGAAGTGGGTCACTGTGACAGTAGTAGTAGGTCAACCAACCTCTTCCCTTCTTCATTGCATAAAAAGAATGCAGCATATCTTTTGGGTGAAAAGGGGAGAGACTGAACGTGTCAGGAGTCATCACTGGAGTTATTTGGTGCAGTGATCAGTGTGCTTTAAGAGGGCTGCCTGCTCTTGCATCTGCCTGAGCTGCTGCCTCTGGTTCTTCTGGCGCAGCACGGCTGTATGTGGAGATAGTGAGCACAGCACTGACATGGGTGAACCATGGCGGGGGAGTTTGCCAAGTACATAAATGTGAAATTTGGGTCTTGTGCTGCCTTCTAATAATCCTGGTCTTAAAGCAGCCCTCTAAATTGCACTTTGTTGGCCCGATTTGTCACTATGAGATGCATTTTATTGCTCTGATAATAGAAAATACCAGTGGACCCAGTCTAGCAGAGTGCTCTGGCAGCTTTCCTCACTTTTGGTGTGTTGATGAATCTGCTTTTAGAATAGAATAGAATAGAACAGAATAAAATATTTTGGTTGGAAGGGACCTGCAACGATCATTTAGTCCAGCTGCCTGACCACTTCAGGGCCGACCAAAAGTTAAAGCATGTATTAAGGGCATTGTCCAAATTTCTTGGAGGCTTTCCCCCCCCCCCCCCCAAATTGATTGAAAACTGATACCTCAGTACTGGGTATTTGCTGGCCAACTAGTTGGGACACAGAAAAATTCAGTCTGCTAATAATTAAGTAATTTACTAAGTAGGAGCCTGCTCAGGTTACCAGAATAAACATTATTCCTCTACATCTGATAATGCAGCGCTTTGACAGTATGTAGGGAATTTAAGAATATAAAAGGCCAAAAATTTGGGACCCTTTCAGGTCTTCACATCCAGCTGTTTCTGGTGGCAGCACGTGTTCCCTGAGTGAGTGAGTGAGTGGGGACGGTGGAAAAGGCTGCTTGCGGTAGAGAATAGGAGAGATGCTTTCTGAGCCTCCAGCCTCTGCTGATTGTGGAGTATGCTCTCGGGGAAGTATCGATCCCGGGAAAGGCAGTTCCCGAGCTTGTAGATGTAGGCTGCATTTGCCAAGTCAATGAAAAGTTCATTAGGGTGACAGCTAGGTGCTCTCTGTTGTGAAAACAGGTGGGGAGACTTCTTGGCAAGTTTCTCTGAATATTGGACGCTTCTGTACCACCATACCTTAACAGTGGGCAAATGGTACAGCTCCACAATCAACTGTTACCAGTATTACGAGGATCCCCATAATACTTGCTTACTGGGGTGGGGAGAAGTGAGGGTTCTTCGCGGAGATCCGATCTTTTAAATGTCACCCTCTAAACCGTGATTAGCCTCGGTACGTGTACCTATGGTAAGCTGTTTGGTTCATAGCTGGCCTTTCACCCTGCAGATCATACAAACTAAGTGTTCTGATTGGAGTAAACTGGTTTCTGAAAATATTTGAATTTTTAATAGAGATCTGTACCAGGAGAGAGCAACCTCAGGCTGGGAATGTGCCAATTACAGTACACCACGCTGAGCAAGGGACCTCAACGGGGAGAGAAGAAAATGATCTAATCCTCTGCTACCACCTATCAACCCAGCAGTAACAGGAAGATGATGTGCCCAGTCACACTGGCAGGGACGGAGGGAAAGAGGAGGTAGTTTGCTTTTTCCCAGAGAAATTAACGCTGGTTGGCTCCAGGATCTGTCCCTAGCAAGAAGAGCAGGGAAGAACCGAGCTCTCTCCTGTGAGCCCCAGGCCCACAAGCTCGCAGGCATGTTGAAGCGGTTCTGCTGCACAGTAGGGATCTTCGTTTACCCTAATAATGGATCTCGTACTGGTTTTGAAACGTGTCTTCATTATTGCAAATAAGTTTTTAAGCAAAGCATGAGCAAATGCAATATTTTAAGTAAATACGTCTTTTTGTGCTCAGATGTCAGCATTAAAGCTGACTGTGTGCGAACTAACAGGCAAGAAGGCATTCATCCCTGTGGATGTAGTAATATTTATAATTATGGTACTGGGCTGTCTTGCATTATCACAGATATCCCAAATATCCAAAAGTATTCCCAGTATTGGATATCTAAGCTATCCAATATTTGACTTCTCTGAACAATATGAATTGTCTTGGGCTTTAGCATTGCCCGGCCAGGGAAAGGAGGGCATTGACTCCTGGGTATGTAATAGGATGGTGGGAAAAACGCCTGATCCCGAGGGAACTTGTAGCAAATGTGCTCAGAACTAAATCCAAAGTATGCACCACTAAACACTATGATTGCCACCACCTGTGCCAGCATTCATATCTCATGCATGAAATGATTCATGCTGGCTTTCACTTGTTAGGTTTGGTCTTTGTGTCCTGCTCATATAGGGGACTTTCTTTTTTCCATCAAGAGAACTTTATCCAGGCAATTCACAGTGTCTAGGGTACATTTTTTAGCAATGAGATTTATTAGTGCCTGTTCAGATCTCCTCTAAGTCTAATATTAAGGTGCAGGATTGCAGAATAAGTTTTCCCAAATAGCACATGTGCATCTGGAGGCAAGACAGGGATATGAGGTAGGGCTGTAGGTAACCTAAGAAATACTGCAAATGAAATAAAGGAAAACAAACAGGAAAAGTTTGAACAGCGGTTTTAATTGCATAGTTATGTATGCAGGCTAGAATTAAAGTCTTTTTTTTTCAGATGACTTACTTAGTAGTCTATATATGTGTTTCTCAATGTTATGGTATCTACTGCATATAGCGTTGGCTTACAAGTGAGTTTCTTAGTTAATTCCAGAACTTTGGCTGCTCTGAAATACAATATCATGGGATTTGATACTTTAAAAACTGGTCTTGCAGTGTGGCTTACTCAAGTAGTGTCCTCAGTTTAAGTGTTGATTCTTTATTTCTTTTCTTAGGAATAGGTATCCTTAGGATGTGACCTTTAAGGAGCAGCGTTGCTTCTGGACAGACCTAAATATTCATTGTTTTACAATGCACAGAGCTTGTCAGGCAGAAATGACACATGAAGAATCTGTTAGATTAATGTTGATAAGAAAGGCTATTATGGTGTGGGTTTTACTGTAGAAAGAGGACATAAAGATGGAGAATTTGTATGTTCTTTATAGTGCTATTGTATCTGCTTTGGCAAACATCCTTGTTTTCATAAGGACAGATGATTAATCTTGTTTCCTCCTTTGCTAGTTTTGAATGTCTTTAATTAAGCTGGTGCCCATTGATGTCTTACCATGATAATATGTGTTAGGTTATGAGGTAATGGCTGTTCTGAAAAATATAGCTGTGACAGTGTTGGGGCATATTCAAAATAAATTACTGCGCACAAGCCTTCTGAAAGCTATCACGTTGCTGCAGAGTCAGTAAAGTGAAGGCAGTGAATCTGTAAATCATCGGTTACAGATAAGAGAGGATGTAGATTTTAGGCGCTTCAGGATCCGTGAGGGCTCTGCTGTCTTTAAACGAATCTTACTGAATTGCAGCTGTAGCTCCTCATTACGGCTTGGGCAGAGCCAACAGTAGGAGGACTGGGTGCAGAGGCAGCTGCCTGCAGAGGGAAAATGGTAGGTTTCAGATAAGACCTGTCTTGGGTGATTTGGGAATCCAGCTGGAGAAGGTGAAAATGAGAGGGCCCCCAGAATCGACAACACGTGGTGATTGCTCTTCCATTCTCCCTAGGCTCAACCCTGTTCTTTTCCTTCACTGGAGATTTCATATCAGTGCCTAATTTTGAATGCGTTTCCTCTCAGTATCATGTCTTCTAGCAGGACTAATAATTAATGTATCAAGTTGAATTGTGCAAGATGCTAAAAAAATCCCAAAACCAGTTCTACCATACCTTCTGTTTTTCTGCACACACTCACACTATACAAATGTTTTGTCAGTGAATGGTTTGCTGCTACGCAATTCTAGTGTAAGTCCCCTGTCTCTTCGCAGTGCCGGTACTCCTGATTTTATATTTGATATAACCAAACGCAAATGATCCCTCTGGGACATTGGAACAGAGCCATGCTAGAATTTTGTGGGCCATTTAAAGGAACGTGTATGTACAGCTACATAATAATTTATGAACAGAACATTGTGTTGCATTGCCGCACCATGAAAGGTCAGCAGGATACTTCTGTATTGTCATGCTGATTTCCTTCATTCCCTCTTACTTCTTTCTTTTTGTACTCTGTATTTGACATGAATATGATTCGTACACACACAAAAAAATAATTCCTACCTTCGGGATGGCAATGGAGGTATTTTTTATGCTGAGATATTACGTGCAGACAGGTCAGCAGGCAGCAAGTTGGAGTGCTGTGTATTTTGGAGCTTCTGCCTTGGGTATTGTGGGAGGATGAGGCTTGGACAGAGATTTGGATATAAGTAGGATGCTCATGCAGGGTAACATGTGATTTAGGAGGAGTCTGGCATGGAGGCATGGTCATGCCATAGTTCTCCCCTGTTGCCCTTGTTTTCTGACCATCCTCCTGCGTACCCCCAAAAGGTTGATGGAGACTGAACAGGCGTTTGGCATGGCATTGTTCTCCTAATTATTACTAGCCTAAGGTTTGAAGGTCTCTCTCCTTGCAATATGTACCCCGAGAGGACCAGGTTCTTGGGGGTCCTGCTAGCTCAGGATTTCTGCGTCGGAGACTTTCCTTCACAGCCCACTGCAGAAGGCTGTGGTCTTAAACCACGTTTGCATCCTGCCTGCATGTAGGTGACAGCTACATGGAGGTCTCTTGGTATATTCTGTGTGTGTTTGGTTGGGCTGCTCAATTAACAAAATAACCCACTTTCAGCGCACGCCAGATGCATTTAACTCCCGTTGTGGGCAGCGTTGCCAATACGCTGTGCAGCTTAGAAGTCCTAAATGGAGTTCGATGTTCTTTGCAGAGAACGGCTCTGCTGCCTAATTATGATAACACACAATTAAATACTGCTTTATATCGATTTGGGTAGCTCCTGGAAACTCGGTTTCCCTTAATAATTTTCAATAGTCTCAGGGTTTGTTTTTCCTGTGTTTGTCTTCCTGTGATATTGGCAAAAGATAGGAAGAAAATGAGCTGGGACATAGGAATCCCAGTAAAAATTTCAGAGCGAGGGTGAGAGGTGACTCATTAGCGGGTCTTTCATCTGGGTTCATGCTGGGTCAGGGAGTCAGGGGTCAGGAAGTGAATGGGAATTCGTACACAGCTGATGTCTTGTATAATATTTCAGAAGACTGTATTAATTGACAGCAGCTTAGCCTGGGAGTTTGGGCAGTGGTGTTCAGCGGGCAGGCTGGCAGGGAATTGGAGAGAAAATTTATATACATAAATATATATTTTTATATATTTACTTGTAATATATGCATTTACTTTTAATATTTCTGTTTCCATTCTAACACATAGAAGCCTGATCTTAGGTCTCGTTGAGTACTCTTCTTGTTTCCCTTTTACTGTTCGAGCCATTTTGATGCCGGAGAGAAGAATATGAAGCACAGGGAGAAAACAGCCCTACGGTTGCTGTTCCTGTAGAGACAGTAGGATCAAGGTGATGCTCTGCCTGGTTTGACCTACGGGAGCTGCACGTCTAGAGCATGTTTTGGTAACTCCCCAGGGAGCGTTTGCAAAGGACTAGGTTAGCTTTTGGGCAACGGTATGTTGGCCTTTGGGCAAGAGCTCCTCTTTGAGTCTGGAGCTGGCACCTTTCAGAAGGGTGGATGGATGGCAGAGGGAAACCCTGCACTTATACACCTCTATAGGCAGGCCCTGAGCTACCCTTGCAGGTGTCCTGATCTCATTCCCTATCGCTGCAAGTTTTGACTTTCTTTCCACTCCACTTGTGTGCATATCTGGGGTAGTCTTCCTGCACATAGGATACATTCTTCGTGAAGAAAGCAGAGTGAAAGCAAGGAATTCAACATTTTCAAGTTTGGTGCTTTTCTGATGCTTCTAAGGCACAGTACTAGAGCCACAGTTGTGACCAGAAGGTATAGCCCTGATGTTTCTGCCCTGTGGCTCTTGTTCATGCACGTTTATTTTCCCTGGCCACCTGAAGGGAGGAGGTGACCCAGCAGGCATGTGAACTACCAACAGTCTTCAGCTGCTAAAACATCTTTGCCCTCCCGACTTCTCCCATCAGTGTTAATGCAGTCAGGAGATGTTCAGATGATTCGCACTTGTGTGTCCCGTCACCACTGCATCTCTGAAGGGCTTCAGTTGTCCCAGACAAAGTGGAGAAGCTTGTCCGGAGGGATGCTTTTCTGTTGGGAGACAGCGGCACCTGTGCTACTGGCTTCAGCCTTTGTAGGTTTGTCATCTTAACAGAAGCAGGGGGAGGTCTACACCCACAACTTTCACAAAAATTAGGTGTATTTAAAATGCAGCTTTTTCTTCCTGGTTTTGTAGCTGTGCTAGAAAGTAATTACACATGGATTTATTTTTCCTTATCTCTTGGATTATCATCGTCTTCCTTCCTTCCTTCCTGGATGAATTTATCCAGTGTTCTGATTGCAGCTCTGTTTTTTTGTCACCTCCTGTCTATAGGGGTTAAGATTTTGTATGTTTAACATAATTGAGCTGAGTATTTTGCAGCAATTAACGGTGAAGATAATTTTCCACTGATTGATGGGTTGGTTACAGTGAATCTTTTTGCAGTGTACTCACTTTGGCTATTTGCTGTTTTGGTTACAGACCTGCTTTATTTTTTTTGTCCTTGCATTTTGTTTCATTTTTGCAACTGAGCCATATGTTAAAGTGACTTTGGAGAGGGGAAACGGAGACAACATTTTAGATTTTAAGAAACTTCCACAGAGATTCAGACAGCTGGTCAAAGATAAATCCAGAATGCAAACAAGGTCATGAATATCTTAAAGAACAACCGTTTAAAATACCAGGGCATCAAATATCTCTTCAGTCTCCTTCTTTGGACTGGGTTTGGAATTTGATTGTAGGGTATTACTTATTTCTGGGCTCATGTAACAATTGCACAGGGAACAGGGAGGAAACAGAAAAGGAAAAAAAAGATTTTAGATAAGTGTTTAAGAGAAAGTGGTATTACATGATTTTAAAACAAAACAAAAAAAATATCTGTAAGTTGCATGAGGCTGTGGCTGACAATGTCCTACAAGGGCTGATCGTTAGAACTAGAAGGTCATCATCTTTCCAGAGCAAAAGTGCTTTGTTCTGTGTGCATGGGGCTGCAGGGAGAGAGGGGTGAATTTGGCATACCTAGGATGTGGTAGTTAAACTAGCAGAAATTCTTCTAAGGCTTTCTGTGAACTAGGAGAAATTAACATTTTTACTGAAACATCTCTAATTTTGTTATTAAGGGCAACTGTATTTTAGTGTGTTTTAGCTGGCTGACATTAACTCTGTGCAAGATTTAAAGCATTTGATATTGCAAATGCGTCTGCCTAAAGACTTATCCCAAAGCCTGAATCCTGTATGTCACACAGTGCTATTTTGTTTTAGTCTGCGTATAGATACACTTTGTTAACAATAGAAGGATTTCCCCCTAATCATTATTGAAATAGGACATTTTTTTATTATAAAATAGGTATCAACACAGCTTTACATCAGAATGATGGCCATGTGTGATATAAAACAGTTTGGGTTATTTCAGTGCGCATGTCTACATATGGCAGCTGGTATAGCACGTTAATCAATTTTTGAAAAATAACCCTTTTAGAAGTTGTATAGACAAGGCCTGACTGCTTGCCTGCAGAAAGAAAGATGATAAATTAGTTTAAATATTAAACACCAGCTGAGGTGATTAATTTTTAATGAAGACAATGAAAAACTGGTTTTGCTTGTATTCCCTGGAACACCCTTTCAAAAGCTTTGCTTTTCCAAAATTGGTTTTTTTCGTATGTGTGTGGCACAGGATGTGTGACTTGGTTCACAGCAGGTAGGTTCATTAGTTGGCTTTTCTGGTATAATATCCAGCTGTGGAAAGCTTATAAATATTGGTATTTAGGTCATCTTAATTAGGCCTTGAAATAAAGATTTAAGATAAAGTGCAATAATTGCACATACTCCATTGCGGCTGAGCTTCTTCAGTGAAAAGAGGGTGCAATTCACGGGCAGCATGAACTGATTTTCAAGCAGAGTTCCTGCAAATCCACCTCACCGGTGCTCCTGTGATTGTGCAGGGAGCTGAACTGATTAAAACTAACGATTTTGGGGAGAGGTGAAAGATGTGGTGGTTTTCAGCTGGGTTGGGTGCTGGACTGGGTATCCTCCCTCGCACCGCTACCGATGCCAGCACAGGGGGAGGGATTGGGCTGGGGCAGCCCCCATTTATATCACTGCAGGCTTCTGTGTGACCCGTGCTTCATCACTGCTGGTGATCTGGGGGGGGTTCATCTGCTTTCTTCCTTCCTGGATGAATTTTTCCAGAGTTGTGCTTATATTCACACTAGTTGAGAAGGGAGCTCCGGTATCGGTGCTCCTCTCCCAAGGAGCAGACTTGCGCAGACTTGCTCGCTGTGTTAGGTCCCCAAAACACAGCAAAGTCACTACCGGTGAAAATCAGTGTGAGCTCTTTTGTGCCAAGAGGGGTGGCAGCAATTCCCGTCCAGCCTGTGTTGCGTTCAAGGTTAGCAAGCGAAAACCAGGAGGCAGCATCCCTGGTGTGCTGGGTTTAAGAAGTTGTGACTGGCAAGGGATGCCAGAGGAATTGGAACCATCAGCAGGCAACTGGATGACCGGTGTTTAAAGCTGCCCTGGAGCTGATGGAATGTAGTTGCGTGTATTTCTGCCAGCCAATGCATCTGCCTTAATAACAGATGGAAATGTAGGACGTGCAATCTTCAAACCCATCTCTGCCAAGCCATTGGCAATGAGGTGTAGCGTGGTGGGTAACTTTGGGCAAGGAGAGGCTTGGAGGAGTGTTGCAGTGGTGGCTTGTATATGCACTGAGTGTTGTACAAGCGCCTTACGGCATCCAACAGGCATCTGAGGGGAAATACTGTGTTACTAGTTTGAGAAGTTTAATACGAAGAACGTGGCAAGGTTGTACTGTTGTTTTTCTCTCTTTGACTAACACGCAAAGTATGCTTTCGGTATTGTAACACCACAAGATGGGAGGGTACCATTGTTTAGGTGTGTTATTAAGCTAATGACGTATAAAGAGGTGCTAAAAAGCAGCAGCTATCATCTGCTACATCAGTGGTGCTGGTAGTTGAAACTTCCAGCTTTTGTTTATGGACCAACATAACTGGAAATGGAGGGGGAGCTCCTCCTGGTCTGAATTTCTCCCTCTGAGAGCATCTCTGTGTCCTCTGACTGTGGATGGAGCCAAGGGAGCACCCGTGGGCGCTGGAGACAGATGTTGAGTCTCTTCTTCCTTGTCTATGCCAGCAAGTTCAGCATACCCTGAAATGCAGATTTCTTTCTTTTTTTTCTTAGCATTTTGAAGGTGTATCCTATCTTGTACCAGATCTTCTTAAATTCTAGTTTAGACAAAGCCTGAGGGGATTTAGGTTTACATATTTTCCTAAGAGGATTACGCTTCACACTTAGTTGCTCTATAAATTGTTTGAGGGGTTTTTTATAATTTTCTAAGTATATGAAAAGCTGCATGCACGTTCAAACTGTCCTGAAATGTGTTGTCTGGGGGTTAGTGATAGAAATCTGATGTTTGAATTAGTAGTAAACTGAATCACTGAACCTCAGGGTTATTTTGAACTGAAAAACATTTCGGTAATCAGATTTGCAGCACGGCTGCAGGAACAGTTGTAGCAGCACAACTGGAGGGGATAGCAAATTGCAAGAAGGATTAGAAACTGCTTACGCTGGTATCAGAGGAAACAATTTATTGTGAAAATACAGCCCAGGAAATAAATTAATGAGCACCCTCCCAAGCATGGGGGGTGCTCATAACATACTCAGGTTCTGGAAACTCTTTACTTGCAGATCAGGGGGGTAAGGTGGCTCAGTGGGAAGGATGTTAAGGTAATTGGGGAAAAAATAGTGGTGGTCTGTGAGGACTTTTTGTCATTTAAGTTCACACTCATAAAATCACTGGCGAGGTACTGCACACCTCAGCAATGGCCCCTAAGAGCGCGATGGGTGCTGACATCCCCCGTGCCAGCCGGGTGCTGTGGCACGGCGCCTTTGCTCCGCTGGCTGTCGCAGCTGCCTAACACCCAGCGACGGGGTCGTTCTGATGATTGCTAGCTTAATTTTTCATTATGTGCCTGCAGGAGGTCTGCATCTTTCTTACACATTTATTTTTTGTATTTACGGTGGGTTTTGGAGGGCTGGGTGCAGCTCCTAGTTTTCTACTGCTGTTTTTCCGTGATGGTAATTGGTGAATGATCTCTCTCTGTCCTTATCTTGACCCATGACCCTTTCCTTATATTTTCTCTCCCCTGTCCAGCAAACGAGGGGGAGTGATAGAGTGGCTTTTCTGGGCACCTGGTGTCCAGCCAAGGTCAACTCACCACAGGGTGTTTGGAGGTTGTGCAGCAGCAATTGCTGCTAAGACCAAGCCTGTACCGGGGCTTCTTCCCTGCTCACTATGCAGTCAGAAAACTTGAAATGCTAAGATCCCCTTACTTTATTTCACAGAATCACAGAGTCACAGAATGGTCAGGGTTGGAAGGGACCTCTGGGGATCATCTAGTTCAACCCCCCTGACAGAGCTGGGTCACCTACAGCAGGTTGCACAGGACAGCGTCCAGGCAGGTTTTGAATGTCTCCAGAGTGGTGGTGTCCCCAACCTCTCTGGGCAACCTGTGCCAGTGCTCTGCCACCCTCAAAGTAAAGAAGGCCCTCCTCATGTTTAGATGGAACTTCCTACATTCAAGTTTGTGCCCATTACCTCATGTCTTATCACTGGGCACCACTGAAAAAAGACTGTTCCCATCCCCCTGGCACCCTCCCTTTAAGTATTTGTAAGCATTAATAAGATCCCCTCTCAGTTGTCTTTTCTCTAGACTAAAAGGACCCAAGTCCCTCAGCCTTTCCTCATAAGAAAGACGCTCCAATCCCCTCATCATCTTTGTAGCCCTTTGCTGGACTCTCTCTGCAATAGTTCCCTGTCTTTCTTGAACCGGGGAGCCCATAACTGGACACAGTACTCCAGATGTGGCCTCACCAGGGCAGAGTAGAGGGGGAGGATGACCTCCCTCGACCTGCTGGCCACACTTTTCTTCATGCACTCCAGGATGCCATTGGCCTTCTTGGCCACCAGAGTATATTGCTAGCTCATGGTCATCCTGTTGTCCCCCAGGACTCCCAGGTCCCTTTTCACAGAGCTGCTCCTTCCAGCAGGCCAGCCCCTAAAAGGTAGAGGAGGAATCTGACTTCAACCGTAGAAAATTGTTTTAAAACATGAGTAACCTCATCTGTGCTGAGCTTGCCCTTTTAAACTGCTGGTTTGTACCCAGTGCTGCCAGCTCTGTCATCCTTCATCTCTCTTGAGGCACTCCTCGGAGGAGTGATGAGATGGACATCACTGAGAAATGAGTGACATTTATTTGGTAAAAAGGACAAGGGGCAGAGATAAGTGTCCCTTGCAGCAGTGTGAAAGACTGGCAGTCTCTGTAGATCTACGTCTGCATTATTTTATCAAAGAACTGTACTTGTAGCATGGCAAGCTCTACCGCAGCAAATGTGGGACTGGTGTTAGGTGGGTGTTAAACCCTTGAAGGAAGGAAAACCTGAAAGCACAAACTGAGGGAGGAGCTGTTGGGAAGTTTCAACTTCTGCTTTGCTATAGAAGCTTGTATGGAGTAAGTTTGCTTCTCGTTGGGATCAAATTGATCTAGGAAAATCAGCAGAACAGAACAAAATTGATTAATATCCAAAGGTACGGCTCAGCTAGTGAACAGCAATTTGTGAGCTTTACTAAACAACATCTCTGAGGACTTCCTCGTGCCCTGTAATCCACGGTGATCTTTTGTGTTCTGTTTTCTCTGCAGACGTCGGCTGATCTCTCAGCGATCTTCTCTGGAGACTCTGGAGGACATCGAGGAAAATGCCCCACTGCGGAGGTAATTTTATTTACTCTCTCTCTGGTTACTTGTCTGTACGGCGCGTGCACAGACAGACTTGCTGTTGGAAAGTAGCTGGGTGTTTACCTTAAGATGTTCTTCATAGTGGGTAAAGTGAAACCTCACACACCCTGCAAGGTGGTAGGTGACAGGAATTATATGTTCCCTGGCTTTAGGTTATTAAATACAAAGTCAGTATTTAAATAAAATGTCAGGAAATAAAAGGTCAGATTTGATTAAGAGAGGTTTAGTTGTCACTAACAGGAACGACCAGCCTCTAACATAGTACCTTTAAAATAAGTACAGCTGGTTTAATGAAGTAAGCTTTTGAAGGCTTGTATTTTTAGTATTCTTATTTTCATGTATTTTTATCATTTGTTCTCTCAGCACACACAGGCTTATTTTCGTAACTAGTGTTACTGTCTTTCTGTGTTGGCTGGTAGGTTTGTGACTGCTACCTCACTAATAAATCTGCCCCCATCCTTGTTATATCAGCAGCTTCAATGCAGTTGTATTTCTGCATCCAGGAGGCCACAGCTTCTCTGGGGACCGCAGTAATTAGTCACTAGGCAATCCTCTGGGGTGATGGAAAATGGAGCAACTGCTTAACAGTTCAGAAACGGGCTGCTCAGTAATCTGACCAACGTGTGCTGTACTTCCAGGTCAGCTGTTTGGCAAGGCAGCACCTTAATTTTGAGTGTCTCTTTATCCTGGGACCTGTAATTCAGCTGGTTTATATTGATGTTTAGCCTATAGCCTTGTTTATCCACGTGCAGAAGGGCTGTCTCTCCCCACCTCGAAGCAAAGACTTAATGGCAGAGGCTGTACCAACTGGCCTGTTACCAAGGCTTGATTATTTTTACCAAGCTTACTGTTGAATGCTTACCGGCATGTTATGAATTGTTCTCATAAATGATTCAAACACGTATAATTGGCAAAAGATCTAAACAAAGTATGGTTTGCAAGGCAGTATTTTTACTTGCTAATTTGCAGAGTTATTGGTAGAACCTCTCTCTTGGTGGTATTTTCCCGTGAAGAAGCTAACAAGGCTAATTGGAAACAGAGGGTGAGACAATCTCAAGGGTTTTACCAACAGGAATAGACAGAAATGGCAAAATGATGGGGTTCCCCCTCTCTGGATTGTGTCTGTGCAGGGTGGTGGCGTTTGGGTACTGGCAGTCCCTGGTGGCTTGGGGCTGGAGGTCTGTGGTGTCAGCCCAAAAAAAGGACCTCTGAGGTCGGGAAGCTGCTGAACTCTGCCTTTGCATAGGAGAGAGCAGGAAAAATGGGTTAGAGAGGCTCAATGCAGAGGGACTGTGCTGGTTCTGTGCGCCGGCGGAGGGTGCTTGTCCCTTAGCTCCCACAGTCCCTTAGCTCCCACAGAGGATGCGGCGACTGCGGTCCAGCTGCCCTGGCCATGCAGCAAGCACAGGAGTTATCTCTGGTGCTTGCACACCATGCCTTGCAACAGCGCTGAGATGAAACAGAGGAAGCTTTTGCATGGGTTGTGGTTTCAGCTGATTAAAAAGAGCAAGGCTGCAAGGGCAGGGATATTGCTGTTTGTCTCATCTCTCTTCCCTCTGGCACTTTCTTTCACTAACTGCAATTTGAAAAGTGCGTTCAGATATAAAATAGATTTAAGGATTAATGTTTTGAAGAATGATTTTATTTTTTTTTCCCTGAGGTAATTCATTTTATTTTCGGTTGTTTTGTATGCTGTCAGGAACATGAAAAGTAGTATTTAGAGTTAAAAGCAAATAGGAATTATCCTTGCAAATGAGAGATTTTAAATCTTTCTGAAATTAAAACAAGAAAGATCTTTCCTCAATAGCTCCTTTTCAATAGCTGAGGAGGATACAAAAGTGTGGATGTTGGTGTGAGGAGGAAAATCGCATATTTACCAAGTTTTGTTTTAGTTTAATGTTTTTTTTTTCCTCTGAAAGCTTGGGCTAAGCTGTCACAGCAGATTACAGGAAGTTTTATTTTGCTAAGATTTTTTTATTATGTGGTTTTTTGCATGAAGGGAGGGGGGCTGGTGCCTTTTCTTATTATTTTAAATATTTTTTTTTATTTGAGCTGTCGCATTTCCAGACTTACTGTCTTTATTGTTCTTGCTGATTCCTAACACAGGGTGACTTGAATCATTTGTCTTGTCTTTCCTTCCTGCCTTTGTGTAGACTTCTTGGCCATACAGCAGGGAACTGAGTACTTTTTTTTTTTTCCTCCCCCCACCCCGCAACTGATTTATTTTTCAGATGTCGGACACTCTCAGGATCACCCAGACCAAAGAACTTTAAGAAGGTTCATTTTATCAAGAACATGCGGCAACACGATACCAGAAACGGCAGGTACTGTGCATCCAAAGGCTGCTTCTGCAAAGGCAATCTTGGGGCGTGAGGGCAAGGGCAGGGTCAGCATCCCCGTGCAAGAGCACAGCGTGCCATTGCCACTTACCACATGCATAGTAATGGACTTTAAAATAGTCTATGAAGGTGCAGGCTGCAGTGCACCTGAGTCGATGGAAGTGCTAGCCCATAGATTTTTAAGACCTGAGTCTCCTTAATACAAATAACCTGCGTAAAAGGAAAATCCATGTGGTGCTCTCGAGGCATAATCTGGTTGCATTTCTTCGAGGGTAGTGCCAGGTGATAAGCGTCAGAGGGGTGCGGGGCAGAACCTGCCCGGAACGAGTTTGCCAACGGCTGAATGTTGCTTCAACATCTGTTAGGGCACACAAAGTGCTGGTTGGTAAAAGCGCAGCTGGGGGTGGTTGTGGCAAGGTGAGGAGCGGGATCCTTGTTTTCGGGGCAGACGCAAGCAGAGGGGCTCCCAGGGGCTGTGTGAGGGGTGCACACCCCGAGCTGGAACGTGCATTGCCCAGATTGCAGCCATAGGCACCAGTGGGACCCATACAGCAGTGGTCGGCCGGGACTTCCCTTACTGCAAAGGCACGGTGCCTGTCATCGTGTTCCCATCAGCAGAACAGGTCCTTTATTGCAGTATCATCCAGCTCAGAGGTGAAAATAGCTCCTCCCTGCTTATGAAGACATCTGCCCTCTCTGTTTTTTTCCCAAGGCAATTTCCCCATGTGCTTTACGGTTTTATTCTTGTCCTTCCAAACCTGAATAGGTTTGAAATAGGCTACCTGAACAGGTTGCATATAGACTAAACTGTCCCACCGAGAGCTGACCCTTGCACATAGCTGTTCTCAAACAACTGCCGTGGGTGAGAACCACGTATGTTCCTGTGGACCAATTTGTGCATAGAAATTCTGACATTACATTACAACGCGGGTTTTTATGAATTGAATTCTGGTAGGTGTTACTTGGCTCAAGCAAAATTTTCCTCGCGTTTATTCTCACATGTACAATTAAATGCAGTGAAAGGTAATAATCAGCATAAATATTGCAGAAGGTGGCTCTGAGAGACGACAGCTTTTTAGAAACAGCTTTTGTAGCAAACAGACGCATGCAGAACTGTTGACTTGACAATTGTCTGACTAGCAGCTGCTTATTGTCTTTACAACAAATACATGTGGAATCAAACGCTGAAAAGCAGCCCTCTAATTTTAGTCGGTTTTGTGCATAAATAGATGCATGCTCTGGGAATTTCTTACAGCAAAAAATACTTATTCATAAAGAATTATGCAAATTCCACAGAGTAATTTCTAAGATGTGTATATAAAATACATGCATAAACTTGGTAGAAGTATTACCTGCGAAAAAGTGAATAAATATTTGATTTGTAAATGCTTTTCTCCATCTTTTGCAAAAAAGTATTTATAGGATATATGCAGCATTTTATCTTAATTCATAGATCAGTCATTACGTCTGATAATATAACTGAATATTTTTCTTGCTAAGAAAACAGTGAGTAAGCTTCTGTTACTCAACTGACTTCTTATCTTTATCAGCAGACACAGTTTTCCAGAATATTTCCATAATCATAATAAAGATCTCTTTATCTAGAATATAGAGACAATAAGAATAAGATACACGGTTTTGGAAATGCTTTTCGTCCTATGGACAAAGAACCACAGCAATATTAAACTAAAAATAAAATGCAAAGTCAACACTTAGTGTCGCCCCTAAGGCCAGCAGCTAAGTCTAGCAGTAAGTAATCTGAGCACGTACCCTGGTTTTCCGAGGGGTCTGGATGCTGTTGCAGTCACCGAAGTTAATAGGCATTCTGGATGAAAATGACCTCGGGAAAGTCAGGTGGATCTGCTTTATGCGTTCATCCTAAAATAACAGAGTTTCTGAGTACCTTAAAAGCAGGTATCCTCCTTGGTTCCCTGTGACATGGAGGAGCACAGGTATTGTGATGGATAGAAAACCTTCTCGGGGCTCCTTCCCGTGCCCAGGACTTTGTCCCAGGCAGCTTGTGCATGGTCGTGCGGGACATAGGCACTGAGCCGGGCTGGAGTCGGGCTCTCCAGGCTCTCCGAAACCCCTGACCCTTCTGTCGTGGCATGACAGCCTTTCACGTAACTTGAGGAACCCAGCTTTGAAAACATCTACACAGAATATATTTTTGAGTGGTGAATTAATAGCTGGGCTTTAAAATCGCTAGCGCTTTCAGTAATTGTTTCACTGGCTTGTGACTGTGAGTGTCACAGCAAAGAAAACTGCAGTGTGGATGACAGCCTGGGGCTCGTTTCTCTGCTAACTGTCCTTACTTATGGCACTCAATCCGTAAAGTGAGGTGTCCTTGTCCTGTGCCACTGAGAGCTCTTCCCCTCTCAGCCCCGGGGATGGCACGCGCTGAGTGATGATGCTCTGGGTCCAGCCTTCGGCAGTCCAGTGGCAAGGCAGCACCGGCTGTGGTTAAAATAAGAGTTCAGCTATTTCAGCACAGAGAAAAACCACTTGTACGCAGACCGCAGCTTATCAGCCAGTCCTTGTAAAGCTTCCTGTTGATGGTTCCGTGCACTGGTTAAACCGGTTTCTTTGGATTTGTAGGATGTGGCTTATTAAAGGAGCTGGAAAATTAGTTTTCCTAGACTTTATTATCAAAGCAGTCTTGTAAAACAGCACAAAATAAATTTTCCCATTAAAAGACAAAGACAAGTTAACTCTAACATACAAATTATCACAGGTTCCCACCAGTGTGTGGTTTCACCCACTTTACTCAGCAGGTTTATTGGTTCCGTAAACTGTGAAGCATGAGATTTCCTATCTAGCAGAAACAGACCACCGAAACAGCAACCTGAGCCAGCTGAACAAACAGTTCGTGGTGAGAATGGGACAAGAACATTTCTAGAGTCATCCTATATAGCAGATATAAAAGCAGTAAAACAATGCTTCTCTCCCACCCCCATGCCATTGCTTTCTCAAATTTTTGTTAGCATACAGATCTAAGCCAAGGCCAGACAGCACCCACAGGCTATGAAAGGTCTCTTTGGCTGCCCTTTTCATTGTGGAAAGGCAAACACGTGCACTCTAAGAGGTTGACTATTCGCAGCGTCCTCCCTGTTCATAATTACTCTCGGCCACCTTCCAGTAGCCCCAGTATGAACTTGGGAGACTCCAAAATGATGGCTGCTACCCAGACAGCATCCATGGTTTGTGTGTTCACCTTTGTGTGCAGCACAGCAAAGCCCTGGTAATCAAACCTCATCAATCGGGCATGAGAAAAGAGGCGACAGTATTCTGCATGTGTATGGTACATATGATGCGTATCCCATTGTCTGACCGGAGCCTTTTGGTGCAACACAATCAAACCTAGACAGACACTGAAGAAAACAGACATGATTTTTCTTCAAGTCAAGCAAATTACTGATTCTGTTGAGAGCCTTGTGCTCAGTAATTTTTTTGTAGTTTCATAGCATACACCTCATTAAAAAAGTGGAAGATTAGCTTTTACAGTCTCAGACAGTTGCACATTGTCGGAGCTCTCCTGCTAAATAATGGTTGCTCTGAACCATAGTAATTAGTACAACTTCTTGGTGAAATGTGAGAATTAGAGAGTGAAAACCTTTTCATGAAATCATTTAAACATGTCTAGGTGGCACAATGGCAGTCAGGGCACGTAAACCCACTCTGACTCAGGCTGATGTCGGAGATAGCTCATTCAGAGCTGCGCAGGATCGTAAGACATCCTTTGCTGAAGAGTTGAAATCCAGGAAAATGCTTTTCTCCCGTAAACAGTAATTTGATTTTCTTGAGCAGCAACGGGCTTCCACCACACCTTCTTCTCCAAAGCATACTTTGTGAGAACTTCCTGGACTTTCTGCTCCAGCAAACCATTGCAGGCCCTCAGAATTTTTTCTTTTCCATGCATATCATCAGACCTCTAAATAAAATGCCATTTTATCCCTCCATGATGAGCTGATGACTGCTGCCTTCCCTGCTTCTCTTTCATTCCAGCTCTTAAGGCTGTTTTGCACCGGCCTCCTCCAGCAGCTCTGCAGATGAGGTTTTGTGGCATCCTGGCAGTGGAGGCCGTGGGCTCCTCTCCTGCTCTGCCTGGGAGATCTTTGTATGAAGATGGTCCCCTGAATTATGGAAAGAGAGGCAATACTTGGGTCTCAAGGGAAAGAAAACTGAAAAAACTAGAGGCTGGGCTGGTGCTTTTTATTTCCTTTCTGGTCTGATTCCTTCTGATACACACAGCAAGATTTCTGTGGTAACTTCCCTCTGTTGTCTTTGCTTGTGGACATGGAAGCACCAGTTTGTTTTTCTTTAAGTATTAAGAGCTGGGTTGTTTTTTTTTTCAGGGAGGTGTAGGGCGTTGGTGGAAGAGCTGTGTTTCCAGAAGCAACCAGAGGGAGCGGGGGGAATATGCTTAGTGGGTATCGTGGTTTTCCGAATTCAAAGATACTTTCTGATGTCAGCCTCAAAATCCGTGCCAAGTTTCATACATCAGCAAACAAGGCTTCCAGTGAACAAGCAAGCTGTTGTGAGTAGCAACCATTCAGCAATAAGCAGTGGCAAGCACAAAATTAATCATATGCCAGGTTTTTTTGCTTGTGGATTGCCTTTCTCAAATGTGAAAAATGATTCCCCCCTGCTCTATAACTTACTGCTGCACCATGAGACCATCTTATAGGATCTGAGGTATTTACCCATAGGTAAGGGGTACTGTAGCATTCAGGCAAACAATGAAATCATACTTTATCTGCTGCAGGAGAACTTCCTGATGCTGTATGCACATTTATTATTAGAAACCCTATTTTATTAAAGGTTAAATACCACTTTGCTTTTAAACATGCTTTTAAGGAAGAAAACAGGATTGCTATAACAGAATGATCTAGGAGAAGGAAAATTGACCATTCTGCATTTTTCCAAGCATTACATGCAGGAGCTCTCTTGGGGATCAAAACCTTTTCCAAGAACGATGACTAAGCTGGTCCCTTAAGGAAATAGTGTTTTAATAACAGTGTAACTGGTATGAGGTTTATAGGTGCATGTTGGTGTTTTTTGGACAGTAAACACAATACCTTGCTAGGGTTTGTTGTCCAACTTCAACCAGTGTAGGACAAAAGATGAAAAATTCGGGTGAAATCATCACATATGGATCTGTGTCACACAACATCAGAAAAATCAATGTTGGAGAGCAGACCAAGGAAGTGCAATAGCCCTGACAACCAACCTAGCAGTAGGTCCTAGCATGTGGACTATGACTGGAGATTTTTAGAAAGGTAAAAGATCAGTAAATTCTAACACTAATCAGATTAGAAGTTGGCAGAAATTGCCATCACCGTGTGTTAGAGGAATTTGAGGGGATGAACAGTTGGCCAACTTTAGAGGGAAGAAGGGTCTTCTTGTGTACATTGTACGTTTGTACAGTTGTCGATGTCCTGAAGGTAATAAGGAAACAAGGTATATTTATAAACCGTTATTTATTGGTATTTTATATCTTACATCTTGATCAAGCTTCTATTGGCTTCTTGCCAATCTGCATCTCCCAAAACTGTAATAATGTGGTTATTGGCAGTCCACGCAGTTTTATGGAAAGTTGGTCTTGACCTCAAGGTGGTTTTGACGTTGCTTAATGATACGTCAGAGCTTGATGGCTAAAGGTAGTAGTGTGGCTGTAAAACAGATAGGTTTGATTTAAAACAGATAGTATTTGATTTAATGCCACAAAGTGACTTTGCAGATAAAGCAGAGGTTGGGAGACTGGTTAAAAACACAAGGCATTTGCTCTAAGAGTGCCCTGGATTCTGAGATAAGCTCTGTGCAGGCAGATAATGTATGCTTTCATGTAACCGAATCTTGAGCTACCTGCCTATGAGGAATGAAGGCAAGCCATGCTTAGAGGAGGGATTCAGCCCTGACAGTTAGTGACTGAGACAGACGTGGCGCTGGAGGAGAAGGGGTGAGGAGCTGTGGGATCAGTCATGCCTGAGTGTCAATGCAGCATCATAACCAAGAAGGCCGATGTGATTTCTGAGCACAGAGGCTGGCGGATCATCATGGCTAGACACTGATCTTAAAGATAAAACTTAAAGATATGATGTATGTATGTGCCTTCCATGCAATTGCCGAGGTCAGTGATACTGCCTAGAAGCCAAGAAAGGTAATGGGGAAAAACTGGAGAAGACTCAATGAAGAACCTGGAAAACAGTGAGAGGACCTGAACACTTGTGATAATAGCAAAGTTTGACTGCTTGTGATAATAGCTTTATTTCAGGAACAGGAAGTTGAAAATGGAAGGAGTCCTTTGGTTTAGCAGAGAAAGGTCATGACCAGCAGCTAGAAATTCTTGTCTGATAAATGCAGACTCCAAGTCAGCCACAGAGTTGTGGTGTGCATCAGAGGTGGTGGTTGGTGTGTATCACCTGGGTGGCTGCTGGGTTTGTCTGTTTAGTTTCAGCCATAGTGGTGAGTTGTCAGAATGGCTCCTCACCTCTCTAGGTGGACTCCTTTCACTAGGGCTGCTTTCACTAGAAAAACATCTATCCTGGATTCCAAGTAATGTATTCAAGATAGTCTTCCTAGAAAGCCTGCAGAGGGGATGGGACTCCACTACTCATTCACTGTGTAACATATGGCACGGGCTTCAGCACTTCTGTAAAGACTCAGTAGCACGATACCCTACCTGTGAGATACAAAAGAGGAGGGAGAAGTCATCCGTGATGGAAGTTTTATGATTACGAATTCCTCAACGGTAACATCTCTTGCTTTGCTTATTGTGGTGGGATTTTTAAATTTTAGTCTTTGATTTCTTTTATTTTCTTTTATATTTTAGAATAGTCCTTATCAGCAGCAGAAGATCCTTCTGTAGCATATTTTCAGTGCTGCCATATCGAGACTGTACCCAAGTCGGGTATGTATATTTATACATGTACTACATAGTCTTTCTGGGCCTGCATGTAGACCTGATAACGGACAACAGCATGATGGAGGCTAATGCTTTTACATATCTGCTCTGAGAAGAGATAAATGCACTTAGATATATTTGCTTTGTGGAACATTACCGGGTTAAAACTACATCTCACAGTCCCCAGTTTATTTATATGTGTTGTGGTATCTTTGATTATTAAACTGAAGAAAACTACCCCCCTGAAATCAATGTTCTTGAAAAATGCACTGTTTCTATTTTTTCTTCTGACTTCACTTATCTTTGACAAAACAAGTACTCCAGACAGCACAACTTCTGTTTTATAAGCAGTCTTAGCTTTCTTGTTTTTCCACGTAAACATGGTGCTACTGTATCTAGATTTCCAGAACTATATAGAAATATTTGGATTTAAACATAATACCTTTTCATTGTACATTTAGCCATTGGTCAGTTCATTCAGTCAGTGGAAACAGATTATTTTGGCTATAATACCGTACAGGTTCTTAGCTGGTGTAAGCAATGTCCATGGAGCTGCCTTGCATCCCTTGACGTGCTGAGACGTTAGCCTTCTGATAGAAAAGTTTATTCAGATTGAAGCAGTTCTCCAAAGACTG
Organism: Anarhynchus alexandrinus; assembly: GCA_008711295.1. Lineage (NCBI taxonomy): Eukaryota > Metazoa > Chordata > Aves > Charadriiformes > Charadriidae > Anarhynchus > Anarhynchus alexandrinus. Next base: position 2,314,274 of record VUYV01000021.1, read on the forward strand.
CAAAAGCTTTTTGCGCTTCCACTGAAACTGCAGAAGTGGAAGAAACTGGATTTGGCTAGGAGACGTTGTCTGGCCGGCTCTGGGGCACGGCTTGCTGGGTGCCTTCAGAGGCGCAGGTCAAGGCTGGGAAGGGCAGTGCTGGTTGGCAGGAGGAGCGAAGCGTGGCTACCGTGGCCGCTCACCGGAGAGCTGAGAGTTGCCTGTAGCTGGGGTCAGCTCAGCACCTGCAGGGCACAAAATCTGCAGGAAATATTCAGCTGATGCAATGAGGTGGGTTTGCAAGACCCATAAATCGCCTAGAATCAAATTTGTCCAGTGCATAAAGGATGAATTTGGCTCATATTTTTCAGCCATCTATTTAATTCTGGAGAATGATTTGCCACAAACTGCTTGTGCATCAGTAATTCAAAATAAAGGGAGATTATTTTTAATGCACAAAGGAAAGGAGGCACCTTTATAGGAGAGTTGACTTGCTCTCCTGTCTCTTACAGTAAATTTTTTCCCTTAATTAAACTGGGATGACACATCAGGCAAATTCTTGACAGACTGGCAGCTTTGTTCATTCTTCTCGGGTAGACTGTCATTCATTTATGGTCATTGCCCTGTGGAAATTGCCTCTTCATTGAAAATTGAATGTATCTTGAAATGCTGATGACTGGTTATACCTTCTAAATTACAGCAGTAACGAGCCCAGCTGCAAACCTAAATATTATTTCAGCATTTAATGTCTTGTATCGTGCTTGCGCAGCAAGAAAAGGTAGCAAGTGCCAGTACAAAACAATCCATCCCTGTTCCCTTTGCTAAAAAGCTGAGATTTAAAAAAAAAAAAACCCCTCTGTCTTTATTCCAGAGCATCAGAGGAAGAGAGAAACAATTCCATGGCACCTCCTTCCAGGAACAGCTGGTGCAAAGAACAGATGAGGCACTATAGCGTAAACTGTAGCTGCTCTGTTCAGGCTGCACAGTGCTTGCTTACTGCGTTGCACGTTTTGGATGTGTGGTAGGAGGGGGGAGAAACACTGGTCCCCTGTTGAAGTGCTGTAGTGACAGTATCCTTTAGCTTTGCTTTCTCTGAATCTCTCCGTTGCTGCTGTCTGGCCCTGGGCAAGATGTCCTACCTGGTTTACATTCTGCAAACTTTGCTGGATAGTTTAGGAGAAGAAACAAATCACTGCAGGGAACTTTGGGCGCATCTGCAATTAGACTGGAGTAAGCCCTGGCAGGAGCAGGGGAGCGGGGTGGACATGAATGCAGGAAGGACTATTCCATGTGAGAGGAGCACATGGTGGAGCTGCTGCTGCTTCTCCACCTCTGTTCTGACTCAGGGGCACTGCAGCCAGTGAGGAAATCTCCAGGCACAGCTGTGTTTTGGGGAGGCTGCCAGCCCCCGTTATGTTGTAGGCAGCACAGAAGAGTTCTACTGTATCAATGCTGGCAGCTAAACTGTGCCAACGGGTCCACTTAAAAAAAAAAACGATCTGAAAGGCAGTTCCTGCAAACACAGCTAAACTCTGCGTACTTGGCCAGGGTGGATGGGGCAACATCGCCCCTTTCCAAGGAGGTGCAAGCAGTGTCCTCTGGGCTGTGGCCCTTGCTTGCCCACCTTCCATACTGAGGTCAAGCTACAATAGCAAGAACCCTCCTCAAGCCCCCAAACTGTGTTTTTAAGTGGTTATACAAACACGAATGGAGGTCTAGGGGGTTCGGGGAGGAAAGCCATGGAAGTACATGAGAGGATGAAGTTTGAGCTGTTCCCTGGAGTATGTTTCCCAAATCCCCCTTCCCAGCAGCTGGGCAGCTGCCAGCTCACTGGAGCACAGCTGGCAGTGGGCTTTTGAAGGGAAATGCACTCCAGAGTGGTGCAGAGGCTGCCAGGGATGATGGTAGGTTTTTCTGCCTGCGATTTCAGAAGACCAATCTGGTGGTGCTCGCTGGGGCTGAGAAGGAAGGACAGCATGTGCCGAGGGAACTACTTTCTCTAGTTTTCTTTATTATGCTGAAGAGAAGTGAAAACTACAAAGTGGAGAGTGACATGGTGGGGAGAAGGAAAGTCATGACTAGAAGTAACCACTAGAATTTTCTGTCCTCAAAATTTTGGCTGTACCTTGTATCTGATGGAAACCTAATGCTTTAGCTTGTTGTGCTTTTGTGCAAGGGAAGAATTAAAACTAAATTGGCAAAGGTTTTGAGATGTGTTATCTCCTGCTGGAGTGACTGAGAGGCAGGTACTTTCGTGGATCTGGGCCGTACATTTTCCTCTCCGGGTCTGGCTACATAAAGATTGCCGGCACCTTTGCTGGTGGCATGAAGACAGGCACAGCTTCACCTATTCCCATGGCCAAGAGTAGGGTAATGGCCAGACCCAGAGCTTGCTTTTCTTCCCCCATCTAGACCAGCAGAGCAGCTGTGGGAGCAGACGTAGCCAGGTGAAAGGAATGTAAGGAAGGCTATAGTGGAGGTCAGGAGCTGAAAGAGGCGCTGAGCATCTTGCCTGCTGGCTTCCCTTGGCCCCCCAGTGTCCTTGTTACAGCCCAAAGTCATCAATCAGACCCTGTGCAGGGTTTAGCGGTGGCTAAGGGCAGTGAGGAGAGGGTTGTCTTGTACAGAGAGCACTGTAATAGTGTTATTGCCTCTGTTATTAAATTAACAGACACACACACAAACTCTTGTCATCATTACAGGCTGATCTGCAGATCTGTAGCACCTACAGGATCCAGCAACACTGATCATGTTGTCTGAATGCTTGGCTTTGATGTTGTTTTTATGAAATACAAAGTCATTGTGTGATGCAAAGGTTAGAGGTGAGGCAATTCAAGTGCTAGTGGGGGTACTGCAAGATCAGGTGTGCAGTCACAACTCTTTTTTTCGATATATTGGAAAACTTCAGGGCTAATATTCATGGTCTGAATCTTTCTGCTGAACAAAATCTTGGTCACCTGTGAAACATGCATGCTGTTACCACACAGAGATTTTGCAGTAAGGTTTACAAACAAAGTACGTGCATGAGGAGATGCAGTAGTGACTACTGAACCTTTATTACCACAGTGGAGAGGTATTTATAAAAATTGTTTCTCCTCTCCTTTCTCACCATTCACTGATGTTATACTATGGATCATGTTGACAGCCCAGTATTCTTTAATAATACTTAGAAACTTGAAGCATCATACGTAATGTTATGCTAATACTATTCTTCAAGTTCCTCTTTCTTGTTTAAATATAATACTCCAAAAAGATGGAAGAGCTACTTTGTGAAGGGTATTGAAACTGGATTTCTGGCTCAGGATCCATTTTATCTCTTCCTTACAGGAGATGAGAATTATTCCCCATGTAGTTCTGCAGATGGGCAGAAAATGGGAGGTAATGACAGTTATCACAGGTGCTCCTTATGCAACCCCTGAGCTGCTGTGGCGCACACCTCCTTTCTCAAAGGTTGTCATGGTGGAAGCTCACAGCAAGTGGAGTTGAGCCTTTGTGCCACTCCTCTTCCAGGACAGGGGGAGATGCCTCAGGTCACTAGCTAATAGCTGTCCCACCACACACCCACTCAGGACACGCATGCTGACCTGCTCTAGGCCATCAGAGGGGATTTGTGTCATGGCAGGCCAAAGAGTGGAGTCGTTTGCAGAGGGATTAAACAAGACTTGAAGGAATTACTCATTTGCAGAAGGGCTCCAGATGGTTTGAGGTGAATTGGATTTCAGCCCTTTGGGACGGGAGCTGGGGATCAGATGCGGCAGGTATTAGCCTTTTGGCCATTAGGCAGGTCATGCTGTGGGTGCTAGGGTCACTGCACATGTCCCCAAAGAGGAACTGTTATGGCCAGGCTCTCCCTTGCAGCCATCACGGGGAACGTGCTTGCAGGTTTCTGCTCACTCCACTCCCCAGCATGGCCAGTGCAAGGGTGCTCTGTGGACCCTCCGTGTGACCCCAGCTGGGATGGAGAAGGACCAGATTCAGCTCTGCCTGCAGGTAGCTAACCTGGAAGAGGCCAGGAAAAGAAGAAGGGAACCCATTCGCCATTGTTTACCTGCTCTTCAGGCACCACTTCTCCTTCAACTTGCAAGGAGATGGTACAACTCTGGCAGTCCTCGTGGGTGTTGTCAGAGTCACTCCATGTGGCCTGCAGGACATGGTGGCCTGCAGAAAGGCTCTGCATATGCTTGCAGCCAACTGAGAGCAATCCAGTTCTCGTTAGTATTTTAAGGTGCCTAAACATTTTCAAAAGAGGTGATGGCGATGTATGTCTGTCGCTGTTAGAGGTGTCATTAAGGAGGAAGAAGGTACGGTATTGTCTTTTGCCCCAGGAAAAGAAGGTAGTGCAGTCAGCTGGGTTTATAGTTGTGTTGTGTTTGTTTTTTCTTTGGCACACATCATTATGGTTCATAATTTAAAAACATGTTTTTGAAAAGGAACTTTTTAGGCTTGTTTTTGTAAATGACAAAAACATTAACATATTGAAATCATACCTATTCTGATGATATTTTATTTTGTGATGTTGTAAGAACCTTTTAAGAGCTTCCAAATTCCTGTGAAGTCCTGCCCAGAAGATGAATCTAGAGGACATGGGGGAGGAGGCGTGCTGGCGGTGTCGCAGGGATGCGGCACTGCACCGCAGCTGGTCTTACGTTCGACTCTCAGCCGCTGGGCTCGCAGTGACTGACTGCCACTGGGGCTGGAGGTGATGAGCTACAGGACAGAAAACCCAGAGCATCAGATAGTGCATGTCCTTCTAAAAGCGGCCGATTCACCTCATCTTTTATTCTTCATGGCATTGAACTCATTAAGTGGTTAGAAACGTACCTGCAGCAGGCATAGCTGCTGAATATTGCTGTCTTGACAAGAATATAGGTACTCATCCAACTAAACTTACCTCCAGTTAAGAGAAATAATGTAATATGAATAATCAAATGGGTCGAAGCCCAGGAAACGAACCATTCTTCTGAAGTAAAGGAGCAAGTCATTAGATTAAAAGAATTTGTGTCCTTCTCAGAAAAGCTACAAACCAGCTTCATCCAGTTTCTAAAGATAAATCACTGCTGAATTTAACTTTTAATTTAACTAGATGCCGGCCAGAACATTAATGAGTTCAATGATGCTGAGAGCAAGAGGTTTTCAATACCATCACCCAAAGTAACATGTAGCCACGACCATCAATGAGTCCATAGGCCAGGCATTCCCAACGGCCTTTGTTACCTAAACTCTGAAATCTTTGTTCATCTTCAGTGTTTAAACTGGCTAAGAAAGTCATTTGCGAAATGAGGCAAAAAGAAGCATTTAGGTGAGGTCGTCTTGCTCGCCGCACCCCTGCTGCCAGTTATTTGGCAGGTCAGGTAACAAGCATTGCAATGAGTGTGGAAAACGGGGGAATACTTACAGGAGAAATGAGAGCATCTAAATTGCCATAAGGAGAGTAGCAATAAGCACACAGTGAAGTGGGATAGTCTCTCACGTCCTTCAGATTTGTTACCAAGTTCCTTCCTATTCTTCCCCAACGGAATTTTGTATGCCAGGCAATTTTGATTAAGTCATCAATCTCGAGTGCTTTTCCTGAGCGTTTACCATTCAGTAGGCCTGGGGAAGAATAACTATCTGTTTTTAGCCGATAATAGGGAAACTGAAATACTCCTGCTTTTCTTTACCATTGCCCATTTTCCCTGCTTCTCCCAAATTGAACAAAAAACCAAAAACAAGTGCATATTAGCTTCACAGAAAGACACATAAATCTGGGGGTTTTATTCCCACAACAGGACATTTCAAAACTAATCATCTCATATGAAATTTATAGAGCCGCCATTACTCATTTTTGTGAGTTGCCCTGTTCCCTTAGACTGAAATTAAGCAATGAATCTCCAAAAGCTAATAGGTTTAAATTTTGAACTTTTATTCTGTGAGGGCAAAACATCAGGACTAGAGCTGACGTGCTGACACCTGCATATGTGTGGAGAAAGAAAAAGGATACTGGCCCATTAGAGCCATCTTTCCAGGAGTTTTTTCACCTTCTCTCCCTGTAAATTGCCTCTGGAGTTGTTGTTCTAGCAACACTAATGGCAATTAGGATCTGAAAGCTCTCGATCAATTAAAGCAGGCAGTCTCAGGCAGCGGGAGATCTGCTGCTGGACTGGCTGGCAGCACATCTTTTCAAAAGCTGTCATTGTCCTTGTCCCTATAAACAGAGATGATAAGTAGAAAGTATTTACAGTGACGGATAAGAACAGTATCTTTTCTTGATGTCTCATGAACTGCCTTTGCTTTTAGAATAGATCTTCACAGTCAGGAATCACTAAGCATAAAATATAGACAAAAAAGGCTTATGTCGCTAAATAACAATTATCAGATTCCTTTTTGCAACAAGCAGAAGGCTTTTTCATGTATCTAGAAATCTATTTAATATTTAATAGACCCTAAATTATTCACAGGTTAAAGTGTTCAACTGTTGCTGTCATTTAAAGAGCAAGTGCCCAGCAGGAGTCTTGCATGGGGCTTTGTAGATCACGTCAAAGCGTAACATTTGATTCATTAAAGAAATGTTATTCTTCCAAAGGCAATAGCATCCAATTTATATTCTGTTAATCCTGGCCTGACTAATAAAAGACAGGGTGCGATTTCCTGTTTTGATTCTTATCTACCTGCTCAGTAAAACTTTTCACCGTCCCACAACAGATTTGGGATCCCAACTCACCTGGTACTGTTCCAAGAAAATCTGTGAACTCTTTTAGGTGGAGAAACTGTCGATTTTTTTCTGCAGTGCTGGATAACTAAAGCAATATGCTTAGTTTTGAGTGTAGTTCTGCTCAGCTTTCTGGAAATGATATGCACGAATACAGTACCTAGAGCTTGACATTGGTGTAAATCGGGGTAAATTCCCAAACTTTGTCAGAAACTGGGATCTGTTTTTTTGCCTCCTAAGGAAATATCATCCCAGGTCGTCTCATTTCCTCAGGTTTTCCTGGTCAAATAAAATGAAGGTAGTAAAATTAAGTTCCCATGATTTATTTTTGCTTTTCGATGTCTGCCCTTAGAAAATTTTGTTAAAAAACACTTTTGGAAAATAAAACAGGAAAAACAAAAATGAAGAAGAGGAGGAAGTTTTCTACACTTAAAAGCCTCTTTGGCAAGGACCATCTATCCTACTCTGCATTTTGTAAACACCTTTATTATTGTATATTGGTTTGTGCAGGTCCTCAGTCCCATCAGTAATCTAAATAACTTAAAACACAGTGGTTGGCAACACTGGTGCGGTGGCTGTACCCAAACAACCGTCCTGACTATTCCCAGGCAAGATTCGCCTGTTTGCAGATGGCAAAGCAGAGGCATCCCTCAGGTCTTTCCTAGTTGCTCTTGGAATTCTGGGGGTATGGGGAGGAAGCAGCAGTGCTGGGGCTCCCCCAGCAGCAGAGCGGCAGCCCCTGGGCTTGCTGAGGCATTTGTGGACTTATTTGTCTGTAATAGGAGGGAAGGAAAAAATGAAGCATTGTCCTACACAGACCTGACTAGCTTGATGTTGGTTGTAGTAATAAGGAACTCAAAAAGGATAAGATAAAGTCACCTAGGGATTTCAGATTGTGTTCACCGAGATTTTTTACCAGCAAGAGGAGGATGTGCACAAGCTAGGATGAGCCTTTCAATTTGTACATTAACAAAAAACTGCACATTGTTTAGTTCTGATTTTCCTCAAGAGACGGAGTTTAATTCTCTGTTTTATGGACAGGTTTCTCTCCGAACAGTAATATTTTATTACTCTGTTTTACAACAAAAGCAATCACATACTACCTAAAAATACAGAGCCTATGTAGAGGAGCAGGAGACTCAAGTTGCCCTTGCTACTTAGGATGAGGGACAATAACTACAGTGCTGTTCACAGGGTTCTGAAGGTAGAGTCTTCTTTAGAAACACCAGAAAGATGGGGCAAACGGAGGCCTTAATGTCCATCGATCTTCTGCTGATGTCCAGGGATCATTCCTGTGTGTGCTCACGCTTGCCGGCTGACTCTGATCCCTGATCCCAGAGCACTGATTTCTTTTCAGTCCCCAGAGCTGCTCTTGTTTTTAAAAGCTGCTGTACTGACTCTTCAAAGGGTGCCGGATTTTCATTTGATGAATTAGAAAGTCGTCTATCCTTGTCTGTTAATTGCATGGATAAATTTCTCCATGACTTGTTTTCAAAGTTGTGGTGGCATTGTTCCTTACTCTGTGTCTGTAAGGTTTTGAGTGGAAGGAAACTAAACTGTTCTTATATTATTTCAGGTAACTCAGATTTTCTCATTTTGGGGGTTGGGGGCTTCCTCAAATTGTGTGTTTGTTTCTTGGATAAGACCTGCTGAAATGGTTACTATTTGGCATTTTTCTCTATGAGAAAGAGTTCCTTTAAGCAATGTTCTGCAGAAGAGCAGGGTGGCTAATCCCATGCTTCTGACAGAGGGTTATTTTTACATAATTATTTGTCCAGCCCCTAAGTAACACGATATGAGGCAACAAGAATGATGATGTGACGCTGTGCTAAATGAACCCGAGTCAAGAAACTAAGAGGGTTTTGTTGGGATTAGAAACTTGATACAGTCTTTTCCTTTGTCACAGAAGTATGTTTTCTAGCAGATGGATGTGTTGGATTTTTCCAGCAGTAAGGAACATGATTTACTGGGGACTCACTGGTTGCCATGTCTCAGAGAAATAAAATGAGTGACAGATTGGAAAGGGAAGATGGGGCAACAGGGTGTACAGAGACACAGCAGGAGATAGCCCAGCCCTGCAACGGGGTGAGGAGCCTGCAGGGCTTCTCCCTGCCTCAGTATCAGCGTCTCTCCCACAGATTTTTAAGCACATACTTGGACCTCAGCGGAAATCAGCCAGGAAAATATTGAGAGATAAATACTCTGGAGAGTATACAGCTGTCATTTGCGAAGCCTAAATTTGCCTATAGTCTGTTTTAACTTCACTCATATTTTGATCGTGAGGCTAAAGCGTGGGATACAGCCTGCATCGGGCATCTCATTTACCTCCAAGTGTAAGATGGCAAACGGGTCAGTCCTCCTAAAGTAGATCCCCAAGTTTCCATCCCGAGGCGGTGGAGAGCTGGGTTTCTCCTGCTGGCCTCCAGCAGGAGAGTCACTGGGCTTTGGACACTCCTGCGCTCGGAGGAGCAGAAGTTCCTCCTGGAGGCTTTCACAGGCAATTACCTCTGTCCAACGGCACGGGGGGGATGTGGGTATGTACTTTGGGAGTATCCATCTACTGGATACATGGCAGTCAAGTGTTCAAGCTAGATTGTTGGATCTCACCTGAAGTGTGTATGACTTCCAGTTCCTTCCCAGTGCCAGGTTCTGTCCAAGGCACCCAGTGATGGGGAACCTTGCTCTACACCGTAGGTGGGGTATGAGGTGCAACCTGGATTTTCTCTGTAATGTATTTTAGAGAACACAAGTGCTGCCTGTAGGAAAAGTTGTCTGATCTGTGCTTTGCATTGGCATGTTTGGATTAATGCTGCTATGCCTTATTTTTTCAGCATTGGGTGGTGGAAGGTAAACAAGGTGTGTGTATTAAGAGCTGTTTCTGCTCTGGTTTCTGTTCCACAGGGATATGAAGCTGGATGGTGGACGCCAGTGCCATTCTACCGGAGTGTGTCTCAAAGAGATAATTGGTCTTGAAGGTGTGGAGCTCGGAGCAGACGGGAAGGTGGGGATGCTTCAGTTCCTACTCTGTTAGATTTTTGTAATAAGTGAAAAAATTGTGTAACTAATAACAAGCACAGATACAAAAATGAATTATAACGTGCAGTGTAACACAATAGTTAAAGCACAGCATGTGCAAACTGAAATTCAGGAGGACTGCCCAAGCTGTCAATGCAAGCAACTCTCTTTCCTTGAAGAAATTTGCCTGTGGCAACATCCGAGTCTGTAAAGCATTACTGAATCACGCAGCCTTCCCCTGGCTCTAACAGGAGGTATCAGTGCAGAGTGTGTTGTCAGAGGCTTGAAAATAATTTCTGGCGAGAGTTGTAAGCTGTAATTCCGTTTGCTCTTGATTTTATTTAATAAAATAAATTTTGCTTAACAGTATATTTTTCTAAAGAGCGGGAAGATAGTAGTACAAATCTGATGAGTATTTCAAACTCCAAGAGTATATTCACTTGAATAGAATAAGCAATTATGAATCTGTAGGGAAAGCGATCCGTTTTAAACAAGTATATGGAGGAGAGACAATTTTTATCATAAATTAAAACATTCTTTGCTGAAACTTTGATTTACTTGTTACGGTTCAGTTTACCCTGTCTGCTGTCATTTATGGATTTAGAGGCCCTAGGTCAATGCTGCTACACATGGTGTGCTCACCTAACCAGGTGTCAGGCCAGACCACGGGCTGTAAATTCCTGAGGGCAGTCTGTCTGCTTATAAAAAAATGAAAGCTCACATGATTTATTTGATACCTGTGCTGACCTCCTCGTAAACCAGTCTAGAGTCTGAGACTCATTTTTTTTTTCTTCAATATAATGTTATTTTTGGAAAATAAACCTATGAGAAGCAAGGCCAAGGGTGAAAGCAGAGAATTAGTACGCTCTAAAAATAATTTTGTCACAAGTTATTCATTCACACTGAGTCCGTGTGAGGAGGTAGTAAATGATCTCCCACAACCATTGCTGTAAACTGGTAGCTCACTTACAACACCAATAGGACTCTGCCAGACAAAATCCTAAAGGACAAAAATACCGGAGAAATTGCTTAAGTTTAGCAGTGTTCAAGTGATTTGCCTCTGGCTGCGCTGTGCTGAGGGACCCATATTAGATGATGCTGTTTCAGTAAAGAAGGAGCTGAAATCTGCTACAGAGAAGGCCCACTGGANTGGCCAAACTGACAGATTTTTAAATCTGACCCTTGAGTAGGATTTTGTAAATCCAGTGCATTAGGGCTTGTGTGTGTGTGTTTGTGGTTTTGTTGAAGAATTAATGCCTTTGCAAAAGGTTTTTTTTGCATGGATAAACTGGCTGTACTGAAGCAAATGTAGGTGACTGGTGTTTATTCATCTGTGCCTAACTATTAAATCCAGAAAATCCTCTGCTAATTTGGCTTCTCTTGCTTCCAATTGGGATGCACCGAAGGCATCCCGCTGCAGCTGAGCTGGGCTGATAGTAACTGCCTGTCCGTTCTGACTTTCTTTTTAGACGGTTTCTTATACACAGTTCCTATTTCCCACCAATGCTCTGGGAACTCGGAGGAACACGATAGACTCCACCTCATCCTTCTCCCAATTTCGCAATGCAAGCCATCGTAGCCTTTCTTTGGCAAGAGCTAACAGCACCCAGGGGAGCATTGATGCAGGTAACTTCTCAAGAAGCTTGTTTTAATACCCTTGGGTACCCTGGTGATAGGCAGTTATTGTGAAGGATGCACGTATGTCATGTTTTGGCCCCCTTTTTGCTTAAATAAAGCAAAATATAGTCTCATGTCATGGGTGAAACAGCTCATTCCCTGTTTGTTTAGCAAAGCTGGCTTACGGATGATGGGAAGTTAAGTAAATAAGTCTGCTGGTCGTATCGCTAGCCCCTGATGGCACTCGACCTGTCTCCTCCTGTCACCAGCATTGTTTGTTACTCCTGCATCAGGCTCATCATTACCTTCCTTTGCTATGGAAAATTTACAGTGCCAACACGGTAGTCATAAACTGAAGGTGTAAATCATCCTTGTGACCTTTGTTGGGCTGGAAAGGGCAGTGTTTACAAAACCAGGCACAAAACATAAGCCAAAGCACTATATGCTTAAGATATTTTGGCATGTTAAATGAAACAAACCAAAACATCCGCATACACAGATGAAACTTGTTGCTGAGAATAAAAGTTGTTGTGGAGCTTTATATAATTTTGCAGTTCTGTACACCCTAAACTCACATTTATCAGGTAAATCATAAGCTGTAGGTCCTCTGTATCTTTGCAAATTGCATTAGTATTGAAATACTTAGAGTTTTCAAGATGTAGAGAAATCTTTTGACTCTCTCAAAAATCTTGCGTGACGATTGTCTTGTGCATTATCTGTCAACTCATTGCCACTTCTGTTAAGTCCAGAGATTTCTTGATGTAATGAATTCCTTTCTCATATTTACCATTGTTTTATAGGTAGCGACCTGGGAGACTTCGTTGAATATGACCCAAATCTTTTAGATGATCCCCAATGGCCATGCGGCAAACATAAGCGGGTTTTAATATTTCCTTCATATATGGTAAGTGCTATGCAAAATTAGGTGCAGCACAGATAAATTTTGGTAACGATATTTTGAAGGTTGAGGTTACATTTGGCCATATTTTAAGAAGATTATTATTATTTTTAATCTACTAATAACAGCTGTTTGGAATGCTTTGTTCTAAATGACACTTACTGGGACATGTAAAAACAAACTCATGGAGGTATTACAAAAGTAAACGCTTTTATTACTGCTGTATTTCATAAACGCTTTAGATGAAAGACTTGTTCGAACAATGCGTTCATTCTCTCACATTCAGAGGAAAATTTATACTTCCTCTAATTGGCATCTATTACAAAATAGGAGGATGCCCATTAGGGTTTTTCCAAAGTCACGAAGCTGCATTGTGTTTTGATGCTTATCATTCACTCCTTGGAACAGCGCTTCGGTGTCTAGTAGAGCCTTTGTTTCCCAGGTATTTATTTCGCCATGGGATAGTCCTTCCTTTAATTGCAGCAATTATGAGCAGAGTCTGTATGTTGTTCACTATATCCAAACCCGTAACAATACAGACGCGTAACTGTTCCTTGATGTGTGCTCTAACTCAATGTTTTCTGTGGTGAGAGACTCCTGTAGCCTTTTTTGGGTTGCACCAAGTCTGTAGGATGGTGTGCAATTTTGGCAGGACTGCTGCGAGATGCAGTGCTGTCATATGCGTGTGAGCATGGATCTGTCTGAATTATACATCCAGCATGGAAAAGCTGCTTTTTTTTTTTTTTTCTTCAGAAGTGGTGACCTAGTACTCATCTGTATACAAATGGGATAGGATTTGAAACACCGAGGCCTAAAGTGTTGCCCTTGTCCATGTCCTCACTTGGAACAGAGATACAATTTAAGAAACTACTAACGTATGTAAAGATACAGTCTTTGTAGGACCTTTTCTGACCCTCGCCCTGGTCTTTATTTGATAATGGGGCTCTTGGGTGCTATTTCTTCAAAATAAATGGATTTTACGTGTTCTATGTAGACTGAAGCTTAACTCCTTGCTGGCAAAAGTGTTGTGCCTGTTGCACAGAAAGGCTTAATCGAGCTCTGAGGCTGCATTTTCAGTTGGATTTTCAAGTTGGATTTCAAATTTCCCAACCACGCATCCAGTATGTCCTCTGCTTACTTTCAGCCAGTTTTACTTCTGCGGTTGGCAAGTTATTTTTTGGCTGCCAGCACACCAAGTGTCAACCTTTTATGGCAGCTACCTCTGGGTGGGAAAATATTTGTTAGGTTTTGATATGGTTACTGTCACGGACAGGGAACTGTCTTCCCTCAAACGGAAAGACGTCGTTACCTGGCATCCGAAGCGAACATAGCTTTAGCAGTCACGGTTGTGTTTCCAGCCTTCCTCAGGCTGCGAATGTGTGCCAGGCAATCTGAGTCCTCTAGGATCACCCGAGGTCTTTGATCCCTTTTCAACTTGGTGTTGAGATGGACGTGGTCGGGAGAGCCAAAATAGGTCAGGGGAGGTCTCTGGCCAGGAGCGGGTGTTCGATGCCCCCTTCTTTTCCATGTGCTGGTTAACCACAGCATTTCGAGGTACTTTTATTGCAATAAGGAGCTGACTGGGGATTTCCACTGTGACAGAAGTGTGATTTAGATGCTTTAAAGGTGAAAAATGGACTTCAAAGGCAATTGTTAAAATCAACATCATTATTTGTCTAGAATATATCTGCATTTACTGGGGTCTCCCTGCTTTTTCATTTTCTCTAGGGGTCAATTATTGCTGTGTCTGGAAAAATGCCTTATTTCACATTTCTGGGGTTTTTTTTTTGGCCTGAATTTGCCTTCCAGCTGTCACTTCTTCAGCACTGCCCGAGGGTCTGCAGCACTCGCGTCTCCCTCTCTGAAGGCAGGCGCTAATCTAAGAAAGGGCTGAAGGACATTAAGTGCTGTGTTTCTTTTGTTGGCGGGAATAACTGGCAGGTGCCAGGAGCTCTCTTGTCCAAGGTCCGAGGGTTTTGCCTGCCCCTGGTCGAAGCAGCGTAGCTGGGATGCCACGCGGGAGCTGCACGGCTTTGCAAGAAACCAAAGAGTGGGTGGTTGTTCTTCAGGGCTCGGCTGAGAGATTTCACAAGGGGCTGGTGCCTCAGGGGCTGCCTGAGGTGGGAGAAAAAGTAGTGTCGGAGTGTCCCGGGAGCTTGCAGGTTAAATAGGATTTTGCAACTCGGGCTGCAGGTAAGGAGGGCTTGTGCGTTGAGCTGGTGAATATAGGGCTGTGTTGGCCATGCAGGAGATTTCACTTGCATCCATATCAGACTTTCCGGACTCAGCTGGCATTCCCCCTCCCTGCAGTTCACATCAGTGTGAACGGGAGCATAATAGGCTGTAATTTCAAGTCATTTTCTTCCCCAAATATAAAAATCGGTGTATGCTGCAATTAAAGCAAATTGCAGTCTGAGGCCAGCGAGAAACCTGTGGTTTTTTCCTGACCGAGCAGAGCCATCATGGGCGGTATCGACAGACCTCTGCCAAGTGACCGCGGGGCTGTGGAGCTGCTGGGCACAGATTGAAACCAGTCTCTGGTCCTGAGCGGAATATAGCTGTAATTACTGCCTCTCGCAAGCGCCGGAGCAGCTGAGAGCAGCTCTGATGTCAGCCCCGAACATCTCGTTGTGTGTGAAGAGCTGCAGCTTGTAATTAAAAGTTTTCGTTACTTGGCCAGCGTTTAGCGTTAACGCTTGGCAGCTGCAAGCTTGTAGATGTCTCACACACACCTCCCCCCGCCTCTTAGGGATGTCGGAGCGATTAATGGGGGGGGAAGGTGCGCAAGGGGAATGCGAACGCGTGGCGGTGAGGACGAGCGAGGCTGGATGCTGGGCTGCGGCGCTGACTGCGGGATAGGGCTACATGCACCGATGTTACTCCTGGGAGCCCGGCTCGCACTCTGCATGCCGGGATTTCTCCGTCGGTAAATCTCCGTTGAGGTCCGTGTGAATGCTGCGTCGGTAAATGCTGCAGGCTTTATCCTGAGGCACAGGACAGGCAAAACGTGTGGTCCTGTGTGGATTTTACTCTAAAATATATGCGGTTAGCACTGGAGCCTATGCGACATGCCATTCCCTCCATTTTTGTGGAACCTGAGTTTATCAGCACTGACATTGACTTTATACTCTTGTAACTTTACTGGGCTGAATTAGCCCTGACCCGCAGAGGATTTTTAACTGCAAGTCCTCAGCTGTTTTCAAGGAGTAGCTGAGCTTCCTCCTTGAAGATAGCCGTGGGGAAGGAAGGAGAAGTGCTTTCGGTTTGGTCTTTTTACAGCAAAGTTCCTAGCTTAAAAAGGGAGTACACTTCCCTGTCGCATTTCTGAAAGTCATACCCGCAAACAGCCTGTCAGGGGGTCATCCTGAAACAGCAGCTTCAGTACTTCCCCAACACAAACTCTACAGCTTCTATTAATTGTCTTAGTCATGTTTAACTTCTGGTCTACCCCAGAGAAATTATTTTGCCTTATGTTGGCTTTGTAGGAGAGTCTACAATCTCTACCGCAATATAAACAGTAAGAGGTAGAAGAATTTCGTGCTGGGGGGCGGAGGGAGGAGGGAAACATCATGTCACGGTTAACAGATGTCTTCCTGGCTGATACCGCTAAAACAGGAATTCTTGCAGATTCTTAGACCTCTCTAGAATGGGAACTTTTATCTACCAGACAGAGCAGTAATTTCTGCGCTCGAGTCTCGCGTTGGCCAGGGTACATCCGACCTCCTCAGTGCCTCCCTGGCCTCCCTGCATTCCTGCCAGCAGAAACAAACTCCTCCCGTGCAGAAGGGGAAAACTCACCCTGCAAGGGGCCTGCGGATGGTCCCCGTGGTCCCCCTTTTTGTTGGTGACACAGAAACACAGAAGCGTCTTCAGCTGGCTGCTTGTGCCCTGCCAAAACCTGCAGCAAAAGAGGAAAAGCCCATATCGGTAGCATCTTGACTTTGAGTGACCCTTCTGTAATAACATCCCGGCAATATCCGTCTATCCGTGCCCAAAGGGATACACTTGGAAATTGGTATGGGTACTTAGCTACAATTTCAGTGTGTTGGTTTAATTATGTCAAAATAAGTTGGCATCTCTGCACCACTAATGAAAAAAGCATGTCGCAAAAGTCTGCAGTGCTCTCAGCGCGGGCTGACCCTGTCCTGCACTAGCGTCGAGCACAGCCGGGCTGCCTTACTAAATATTAGTCCTCTACTGTGCTTTTAAAATTAGAACCGCTTGCTGCCCTGGCCGTTTAAGTCTAACAAAGGCCCTGCGTGATGATACAGCGCCGTCGGTCTCTCACTCCCCCCTTGTGTCTTTCACAAGGAGCATCAAGGTCAGGAGTGCTCCGCCGCAGCCAGCATCCCTCGGTGCCGTCACCCTATTCTTCGAGCTGCTTCCGTAGTTGTAAATTAAGCATCTCCAGGCTGCTTTCTTATCAGCTGCTGACCTTGTACCCAAAAGTCTCAGGGAGCAGAGGATCACAATGGTGGTATATATTCCTACTTAAACCCTGTGTTCTATGCATTTGATGCTATATTTGGCTGACACTCCAGTAAAGAGCTATTTTGTAACAGTAACACACTGCATTAATTGAGAATGATTCCAGTGTGTTAACTGTATAAAATAAACTGGCGTCCTTCCATGTACTTTAATTCAAAGAGGCAGTTTTGAGATTATTTGCTTTGTGAAATTCAAAATCTTTCAGTTTAAGATCCTTGAATGTTAATAACTTTCTACAACAGAAATATCTTCTTTTAGTCTTCCTTTTCTTTTTTTTTTTTTTTTTTTTTTTGGGGTTTTTTTAATTATAAATAAGGAATCACTCCCATTTTCCATCACCATTTTAAGCCTCTGCTCTGTCAGGATTTCCCATATATATGCATCTTCAGCCATAAATATATGAATTAGGTTACTGACAGTTCCTAGCTACATAGCTGGTCACCTATGGTGTGCATTAAGGTAGCCAGGCAGTGCAGAGTCATTGACTTTTCATTTGTTATGTGGTTGAGAACTTGCCATCAACCTACCGAAATTCTGTTAAAGGTATCAGTCTTCTGTTTGCTCTCTGTGAAGTAGATTTATCAGGGGTACCCGGTAATGACAGCTGAAGAGAGCCTGTGTCTATCTTTATGCTACTCACCTATTTTATTCTGATTTTATCCTTCTTAAGCGGGAGATAGAGGCATCCAAGGCTAGATCATCTTTTGCTGGTAGCGTGCCAAAGTAGGATTTATTTTCAACAATATTTCGTCTTGCCAGTCTTTCCAGCCATTTCAGGCATCCTCCCTCCTCCCCTATTTATGAAACTATATATACAGCTTTCCTATGAGAAAGCAGCTGCTTGAAAACGCTTGTGAATAACGCACGAGCTAACCTCCAAGTTCAAAACTGCCAGCCATGCAAAAAGCGTGCAGAGTACAGACTTCGGCCGAAGCATTTGTCACGTCCAGGCATCTGTCAGCTACCATATATCAAGGCTTTCATTTGTCTCGTGCGACTTCCATCGCCGAACTAAAATATACATACACAGATTTGTATACAGAGAACGTGAACAGAGCTCACGAAGGAGTATCGCTGAATAGCGAAGTGAAATGTGTTTTGTGCAAATAAGCTGTGAGAAACAAGACAGACGTTTCTGGATGACAGAAGTTACAAACATTCGAGATTAGAGTATGAGAGAGCCGGTTTGGTGGTTCCCAGTGCCTGGCTGGTGTGTCTGACAGCTCTGGGAGTGCAGAGTGCCTGCCTGCTAGGGAATAACAATATGTACTAGAAAGCATGTTTGGATAGAAAAATGCTGTGCTCCTTTTAGGGAAATATTTGCAAACCCTTCATAAAATTTGGGGCGTCGGTGTTGAACGGTGCTTCTACGTGGGCGATACCAGAATTGCTCCAGACAGACAAAAATCCACGCCGTTTACAGTCACGTTTTCTCAACGTGGCCGCTCCATTTGGGACTCGCGGGCAGCTCAAGCGCAATGAAATGGCCTAAAACAGAGAAGAGAAGTGTAAAAACCGAGCAGAGAGCGGGCAGCGAAGGATGACGTTAGGTCGGAGCCCTCCAGCATCAGATCCCAGCTGGTCCTTGGGGGTCGCTGGGCCACCCCGGAGGTTTCCTCCGCTCCATCCCTGGTGGGCAGGGGCAGCAGCAGGGGGGTTGCTGCTCGGTGCCGAGCCGTTTGCGGGGTGCAGGAGGTGCCCCAGGCAGGAGCGGGGTCGGGGATCAAAATTTCTCTGTAGCCTCGTGGGCGCTGTGCCCCAACCACGCAGCAAGAGGGGTGCTCAGGTGCCTGGTCAGAAAGGGATAGAACTGTAGTAACTGATTAAATCACTCAACAGACAGTAATTCAGTATTGCTTTTAAATTACCCGTCAACAGATATTCTTCCTTTTTTTTTTGGCTGGCCCCTCTGGTGGGCAGGGTCCCATATGCGCACATTTCTATAGGCGCCAGCTGGGCAAACAGCATCCCACTGCTCAAAGTTGGGCAGCAGCTACATTAAAAAAAAAAAAAAATCAAGGGGAAAAAAATAAAGTTGCACAATTCCTTTTCTTGAGAATGAGGGCAGTTAGCTGAGCTCTCCAGCATGGCACTGACAAGATGAGACAGCTGCCTTAGAGCCAGTGTGTTCAAACATGCTGCCGTTATCCTGTTACATGAATCAAAACCAGCACACACCAGCTTTCATCTGGATTTCATTATTGTGATTTATATCATAGAGACTGTTGTCTTGCAGGAAGCAGCAGTATACGGAGTCGCTGGGGGGGGGGAGCAGATTCTTATCAACAGGACAAAATTAACAAATCTCTCTGTTTAAAAATAGCCGTACCTCCTTACCATTTCCAGTTTTCAGCTGTCTGCTTATTCTTAAGCCTCTTGAGTGCTTTGCTTTAAACTATTTTTTTTTTTTTAAAAAGAGCTTTCTTCCTTCTAAAGAGAATTTAGCTGAATTCTGGCAAATCTCCCGGGGGCCGGAGGAGTCCCAGGTAAAACGGACGGTGCCCACAGAGCGGCCGTGGGGAAAGGTGCACCCCGGGGGGGGCTGCTGCTGCACAGTCGCCCCCGGAGCCGGGGTCACACCGGCACCTCCTTGTTAGAGGTGAAAGCAACTGAAACTTTCTGTCCGGCGTAATTTCTGTGCAGCGGGGTCCCAGAGGAGGGTCAGGCCCTCCCGCCGGTGCCGTGCCCTTTCTGCTGCCCAGTGGTTTCTGTCGTGCAGGCGAGGTTTCGTGCGTGACTGCATCCTCCTCTGTGCAAGGGAAGGTGGTTACCTGGAGAGAGCGAAATGCAAGGCTGCCAGAAGAACCCATGATCACTTTTGAGGGAGATAATTAAGATAAAACTAAGGAGCTTCCGCGGTGATGGAGAGCAAACAGCAGGCAGTTAGGTTTGCAGTGAAGCATGAAATAAGGTGTTGTGTAGCTTTGCACAGTAGCACCGAGCTCACTCTTTCTAGGATTGCCCAAGACAACCAAAAAATGCTGATAGTAACTAAAACAGTCTTTGGATTTAATAGTGGGTAACCTTTATGTGCTCAGTGTCTCTTGACTCTCTAAGTAAGAGCAGCATGGACGATTCTTCTGTACTTTGAGAAGCAGATGGTACTGGTCTAAATAATTGTTATGTGGCTTGTTTCAATAGTCCTCTTACAGCAGTACTAAGAGGAACCCTCTTAATAACATGTAAAACTCGCGGCGTATCTGTGTGTCAGAAGCACCCAACTTGCTGGTGATCCTCTT
The DNA here is from genome assembly GCA_008711295.1 of Anarhynchus alexandrinus. Taxonomy (NCBI): domain Eukaryota; kingdom Metazoa; phylum Chordata; class Aves; order Charadriiformes; family Charadriidae; genus Anarhynchus; species Anarhynchus alexandrinus. Next base: position 2,334,198 of record VUYV01000021.1, read on the forward strand.
GCAACAAAACCAAGGAGTAGGCAGGCAGTGACCTCCCAGGGAAAGAAAGGAGAAGAGTAATTGGCAAGATCTTCATTCTTCTGCTTTGGAGGGCTGAGCCCTGCCAGGCGAGATAAAGTACAGGAGAAGCCATCTGTGATGGAAGAGCCATGGCCACACGGGTGCACGTGTACGTCCTTCCAACCTCAGCAAGATCCACACATTCAGTTGAAGCATTTCCCTCCCACCCTGGGTAGGGCAAGGTTTCTTCTCCCTGTGTTTTCCTCTCTTCCTTTTATTCAGGCTTGGTAGCGCATTGCCTGCCTCAGCATCAAGACAGTGTATGAATTTTGAATTTTTAACCTCAATGGTACTACAGCATCTGCCCAGACCTGCACTGGAGCTCATCCATGCACATGCAGGGCAGCAGGGGTGGCTGAAGAGGGTGGATGTGGCTTTTTTCTTTTTGGTGATTTCTTATAACTGGCAACTTTCCATAACAGGGCTGAATTTCCTTAATAAATTATCCCCTTTATTGAGCAAAATTTGGACTGGTGCCTAACACGTAACTGTGTTGGAGGGGGCTCACAAGCATTTACACTTAGGAAAATGGCAGGCAACTGTTGTGCATGACGTGCCCAGCAGAATTACCTGCCAGGACACAGTGGGGAGCAATTTATCTGGACAGGTAGTGTTTCTCACACTGCAAATTAGATAGTAGAATGGACCACATTTTAAAATGTATGTATGACTGTAACAACACCCCGTGGCAAGAAGTTGGGTTTTTTTCTCTCTATTATAGTATGTTTACCTCAAATACTGCTGTGTGCTATTCAGGGAAACACATGCTCTGCTTTCTTTTAAATTCATATAATTATCAATTATTTTAGTACCACATCTCCTAAATAAAGTGCAGGAAAAGTTAGGTGTGTTTTACTCCCCTTTATGCTCATTTTGGATCCAGACAAGAACATGATCACCAATCCATGATTGGATAACCAGAGTTGTCCGATTGCTCTCTAGAGCCATTACACTCTCTCCTCCCCAAGCCCTTCCATATACTATTTTAATTATTGGATAAAAACCTGCAAGCGTATGCAGTCAGTCTTTTTTGGCTGATTTAGATTCCCATGAGGATATAATACAGCGAGGCTCCATCTTCTGTAAAGGCATAACATGCGACAAGTGTTTTGTATGCCTCTTTCCACGTCTTGTTTAGCATTAACAGCCCTTTGCCATAATATAGCTTAATCGTAAACAGAAATTAGAAGGGAAAATTGTTTTACTGGGAGGAGAATGCACTGCACTGGAGACTGCTGCTCTCCTGCTGGCTGGGAGCTGGGTGCCTGGGGACCAGGTTGTCCCTTGGCTGCCCAAGCTGGGGCTCTTCTCTGCTTCTGTCCTAGAAGCAGAACAACCAAAGCCAGGAAGAGAATTGGCACATTGCCAAAATGAAGGTTGGTTTGTTGTTTAGCTGATTGATAGGTTTCGGCCAGGTGAGTGGTGACAGAGGATTTGGGTAAAATGCTTTCCTGGATGAAGACTGAAGGAACGGGAGAAGTGCTGCACGCCCCGAGGTGCGAGCGCTGGCATTGCAGTATGGGCCAGGGGGACCCTCTTCTACTTAGGGAAATTCTTTAGGTTGTGATAGAAAAGAATAGCAAGCTAAACGTAAAGGAAATAGCGTGTATGCTTTGAATGTTGTCCTAACTCAATATTTTTGTCCACTTGCTGCCTAACTTACGACAGCATTACTATCTTGCACTCTCCTGAATGACCTGCAATGTAGGCTAATTACCTGTTTTATCACAAGTGTATGCTATGGCAGTCGAGAATTTGTACCAGTGGTTCTTTTGAAGAATCAATTTGAGAGAAACTCACAATATGTCTCAGAACTGCGTGGAGATACGCACACAAAATCTGGTCATCAAATCAGTTACTATGATGATGGTTTTTTTGGTTTAAAAAGACTTCTTAGCTAGGTTTTATCCACTCACATTTAGCTTAAACTCACTCTTAGCTCATCTGAGTTCATCTGAGCTCACTCTCAACTCATCAAGTTGGAGGATCCTAATAAGGTCTGTGGTGTTCAGAGCGTGTGCTGAACAGTCATCTCAGATTTCAGGTCACTTGTTCTGATGGAGCAGTCGCAAACAAGTTGTTGCCTTAATTCCGACTTAATTTTCCCCTCTACTGAAAGCTTTGGGACTGACTGGTGCTTGTTTGGTATTCCCTGTTCTGGAAATTGAGTGATCTTATTTGTTACAAACTAAAAGAGCAATTCTCTCTGAACCATGTGTTACAGACCACAGTCATAGACTATGTGAAGCCATCAGATCTCAAGAAGGACATGAACGAGACCTTTAAGGAGAAGTTCCCTCACATCAAGTTAACCCTCAGTAAAATAAGAAGGTACGTTGCAAAGTTTGGTCAGGCTGCAACGTGATGCAGCTCTCTCACATTTCAGTGCAATTGCTGCTGTACATGAGGGGAAGCAGAGCACTGATTGATCTTCCAGGAGCAGTGACTGGCAGAGGTGCAGAGTAAGTCAGATGATTCCTTTGATTAGTGGGCTGAGTAAACAAGATAGGGGAATGTACAAACACACATCGGTCAGGTGTCACACGTGGCATCTAATGGGATGAGGATGCAAGCTGGGCAATGGACTATACTAAAATAGCCAGAAAAATAACACAACAGAATCTCTGAGCTCATGGCACTTCGCTTAAAAAGAGACTGAGGAAAGAAAAATGCTGACTTCTGTGCCTTGTCCAGAGAGCATGGCCAGAAGCAAAACAAGTGGTCAGCTTCACAGCAAAGTTGTAGTATTTCGTCACTGTTTCCAGTGTAGCAGGGTAGGCATAGTTGCTTTACTGAAGTCATGATAATTTCACTTGACTGAAGTGGCCAGAAGGATACCGAGACGTGTTGCTCTGTAACCAGACAATACTGCAGTACCTGGAAAGACTGTCGGTTTGGATTTGACCAACCATAACCAGCAGCAAAGCTGCATATAGAGCACAAGCAATCGAGCTGTTATTATTAAATAAATTATATGCAGCTTAAGACTTCCGATGAAATATTTTTACTAAAAATGTCAAAGCTTTTCAGTTGCTTTTATAGGTTGACACAACTATCTGTTGGGGGCAGTGAGGGGGAAGGGTGAGGTCAAAATGTGCCATGAAATGTGTCCCCAAAACAGAGCAATTAATATAACGTAATTAACATAAATTACGTTTTCCTTTTCCCCTCCATTTGACTAAGCAGGAATCTCTGAAAGGATGGCTCTTAGGGTGAAATGAGAAATGCTTCAAAACACAGTTCACAGCATACTTGTCTGGTCTCTTTACTCAGCTTGAAGAGAGAAATGCGCAAGCTTGCTCAAGAAGAATGTGGTTTTGAAGAGCCTACAGTGGCCATGGCCTTTGTCTACTTTGAGAAGCTCGCTCTCAAGGGGAAGCTGAACAAGCAGAATAGAAAGCTTTGTGCTGGAGCCTGTGTTCTTTTAGCAGCCAAAATTGGCAGTGACCTCAGAAAACATGAAGTCAAGCATCTTATAGATGTACGTATCCATAGGTTTCCAGTGTTCCTTCTACATGAAGTGCCAGTGCGTGGTCTACGCAAGCCTGCTTGTCAGTAGTCACCCTCTCATCTAGGTTTCCAGCTGTACAGCCAGCTAAATGCCTTTTATTGTTACACATTTATGTGGACGTAGTAGGGATCATTGTCACTGCAGAGGCATGGGAAGCTCGTTTGATGTGATTGAAGACCATGGTGTCAGATACTGCGAAGTCCGAGAGGTATCTGACCACGATTCTGTCAATACCAGTCAAAAGTTAAAACCTCAGGAAATGTATTTTGCTTTTAATTATGTTTTCAGGAGTGTCAATAAGGACTCTCCTTTGAGAGGTAAATGCAGATACTGATTTCAGAGGAAGTCTAATAGACTACCAAGTTTGTACTTCTTTCATCAAGTTAAGCTTTTGGGTAAGACAACCTAAAGAAGTGTTCCCATTAGAACACCTCACCCCAGCTGGTTTTTTTTTTTGGTAGAGTAAGGTGTTTGGTCTTCCACTCACTCCATATGAAAGAGTTAACAGAAGGGAGTGTTATTCCATAATCTGTTTGCAAGCACTGAGATACCAATCTGATTTAACGCTACAGAAAGTTAGGGCAGGTAGCTGGGTACTTGCCTACAACCAACTCACTTAGTTCAAGAGACATGGAAACTTGGCTGGGGATCAGAACTGGACTTCTGCCTCAGTCACAGAGCTGGGTCGACAGTCAGTTTGTTAGAAAGCCCTCCGAAGAAATAAATTCAACCCCATGGGAGTTGGAAGATCTGGCCTCTCTTGGTATCCTGAAACATTGGTCCATCCTTAAGACACATTGAACTTTTCAGTAGACCCAGTGGGCAGAGAAGTAGCAAGCCAGGGAGATCGTAAGAAGATGGGACAGGGGGGAAATATCCCTGAATAGCTGGTTGCCTACTTGTAGCATCCAAATCCAGTGACAACAGCGGAGCAGATGGGAAGTTTAGTACGTTACAGCAGAAAGCCAACTATGAAACCCATCTCATCCCCCTTGAGGATAGTAGTTTCTATTACTCACTGTTGTTGCAGATGACACCTTCTGCCTCTGAGGTATTAAGATCAAATGTATCTAATTGTAGCAGAAATAATTTCCCCAATAGGGTGTTGTAACACAGTCTAATGCTGAAAGGAAAATCAGTGATTTCAAGCAGGGCAGGAAGTTTGTGGGCAGTTGCAAGACGCCTGTCTTCCATTACACAAGTGATTTCAATGTTTGCTTGAAGCCAGGATTTTCCTCTTCCTGCAGTGGTAATCACTATGATCATTAGGAGATGTATCTGCTGGAGATGGAATGAGTGAAATGACAAACATGTCAGAAATAGCATGGCTGGCTCAGCTTTGTAAGTTCACCTTCACAGCTAGGAATCAGTACATCCAGTTCATCCTGCTCTCATTTTCTAAACCTAGAGCCACGCGAGTCCAGCAGGGCAGAGGTTTGCTGACAGCAGTGCGCGTGTTTTGAATCGTGTCATCTGTAAGAAAGCACTAGAAAGTCAAAGCCTCATTCACAAAGACATTTATTTATTTATTTATTCATTTATTCATTTTCTCCTGGGCTGTCGTTGCAGAAACTGGAAGAGAAGTTCCGGCTGAACAGGCGAGAGCTGATCGCCTTCGAGTTCCCGGTGCTGGTGGCCTTGGAGTTTGCTCTCCACCTTCCCGAGCACGAAGTGATGCCGCACTACAGACGCCTGGTGCAGAACTCCTAGCACTGGCTGCCCTGCGGGGAAGGGGCTCCCGACTGTTCCCACTTGGCTCTCCTGAGCCGCAGTTACTACTGGAAATGCAAAATCAGACTCCTAACACTTCACCCTCTCTCTCTCCCCAAAACAGTTTTTCCGGCAACTTATAGGAAACACTGCATCGACGTGAGACTCTCAGCTTTGACAAATTTACGTGTCGTTACTTTCTCAAAGCAGGTGAAGACTGAGCTGTTGGTAAATGGTTATCGTGCTGAAACTGGGTGGCGACTGACCCTACCTGTGGGGACTACAGCTATAAAAGTAGGCAAAAATTTGAAGGGCAGCCTCCACGACCACCCCTCTCTCCATCACACAAACCCTGGAAGCCCACGTGAGTGCATTCTCATAGCGCTTTTTCTACAGACCTGCTGCAACTTCCAAGAGGACTTCTTAACGTGAAAAAGCTTTTAAAGAGGATATCTTCACTGTGTCAAAAAGAATGTGCCAATCTATTTTTGTATCAGCAATTGAAAGTGCACTTTTTCCTGTGGGGTGTTTGTGTGTGTAGCCGTGTGCATGTGCGTGTGCGACACCGAACTGATCTCAGTGCAGGTGGTTGGCTTAGCTGTTTCCGAGTGTATCAGTTACCGATGGCGAAGATCAAGGTGACCTTACGTGTTTACTTCTTGAAAAACATAACTACTGGAAAAGCGGTAAATGGGATCATTTTTGGACACTTGGGTTTTTTATTCTCTGATCTTTCCAACATTGTACCTTTGAAAGGATTACACTACTACTGCTACGAGAGAAGGATCGGCAACTGACCTTGAGTTTTCAGTCATGTTTGTGATAAAGATGAAAGCATTAGTATGAGATTTCCATGTCATGTTTTTTAAAAATATCTTGTGTTAAGCCACATGCATATTTTTAACCTTCGCACTTTTCCCACTGTGGAGATGGTTAGACTTGCACTCTGTAGTGTTGTATTTCTGTGCTCTATGTTAGAGTGCGTAATAAGCACATTTATTGTGCTGTATCTTAAAACAGTGTTTTATTAAAAAAAAAAAAAAAAGAGTAGGGCTCAGCAGTGTAACAGGTGTCTTAAGGCTCCAACGGCAGGGGCATCAGCTATCGTTACAGTTTTTGGCTTTTAACTAGAATCGACTGTGCAAAACCTAAAATCAGTGCCCATTGAAGTTAAAGGTCCAGTTCCTTTAGACATTTCAGTACTGGAGTTTTATAGTAAAACTTCTTGCAGCTTCCCTGGTTCTGACTGGACACCCAGAAAGCCGGAGGGTTTCATCCAAGCTCCCCGCCGCTGCGTACCCACTAAGCTAGCGCCATGCTTACGGACATCCGTCACTTGTCGTTATCCCATGAGATTACACCCCTGTCCAATCTTCTCCTGTGCTGGTTCACTTAACAAGCCTTGCCCTTGACATGCCCCGCACGGATCCAGTTAATTCAAATACTTACAGTTACGGTATTTATAAAAAAAAAATAAAATTAAAATCTCAAGCGTGAGATTTTAGCTGAAGCCTTACCTCTCTAAGTTTGGGAGTGCTTGCTCAGAGTATGGAAAGGGCTTGTGAGCAGAACACAGAGAAATGGGACATACCAGAGGACGTAAACACACTAATGCTTACTTTCTTTCACTCTTACTTTAATCAGTTTTATTATTTCCTTCAGTTAGGCCAGGAAACATCCAGTTTCTTTACCAGCTTTGACTCCTTTAAATTCTAGTATGAAGAACGCCTGCGTATGATTGCTCTATAGGATCTGGAAAGGTTACGCATGTCAGGACAAAGGGGAATTTGTTTGATGCTGTTGCTCTCCCTCCATTTTAAGGGGGAGGGTGACTATGCTAGCTTACCGTTATTATTAATACTTACCTAATTACTGATTAGATACATTCCAACAGGATTGGGGAGGAGGGGGTAAAGAGAAAAGCATGCACTTACCTCCCTGGTGCAACGCCTCGTGCCTCTGCAACCCACGCATCACTCGGCCGGCTGTGGAGTGAGGGGAGGGGGGCCCTCGACGGCGCTCCTGCTTCCTCCTCCTCCTCCTCCTCCCGGCCCCCACGCAGCCAAGGAACAGAGGAGCCAAGAGCCTGGAGCGTGCCTAATGCCAACGGCTGCCCTGCTGGGTTATTCAACCCAAAATGGCAGTGCAGTGTTGACCTACAAGCTGAAACGGTCTGTGGGTCTGCCGTGGCGGCTTCCATCCTCGGCTGCATCCCTTCCCACCAAAATCGTGTATATACGTTCAAGATTTGCTTCTGATTGCAGAGATCTGTTTCTAATAGTGACCACTCAAGGCTAAGCAGAAGCTTTACCTTTCCATAAAGGCTTCCACCTTTTGTTTTTGAGTCTTGATTTTTTTTTTTTATGTTGCTTTATAGTATTGCAGGGAAAAAGCAAATTGTGATTGCAAGATGCAGACTAAAGAATGACAGTCTTACAGTAGTCTTTAGAGACGCTATTGAATCACGCTGTCACATCTTTTGTCTTCTGTGCTGCTACCCAACCCTGATCTACAGTTTACACGGATTTCTGGGATGAAATCTGATTGCTGGAGGCTTTCTGCTTTTCATTGTTGTTCTCGTCGTTGTTGTTTTGGGGGCGGGAAAGGGTTTCGGAGTGATGCTCAGTTACAGTTTGAATGTGGAATAAACACTTAAGGTGGTGATGATGTTGCACTGTTCACTTAGGAACGTATATAAAGCCATATGATGCTAGATCTCAGAGCACAAAGCTTGGTCAGTACAATTATGGTTAGGACAACGGGCAGGATTTGCCCCCCTTTTCTCCCCAACCCTGGGAAAATTCAGGCTGAAGTGGTAGAGGAAATCTGTACCAAACAAAAAAACCATGTTGATTGTTTGCCTTTGTCTTACATGGTAATGAGTGTTGATTTACAAATGATTTTAGGTTCAACTTTAAATAGTTTGGGAAAATAATCCATTCCATATCACTTGTTCTGTTTTGAAATTATATACCGTACACTCTACCATGCAGAGTTTATTCCTTTTCTAAAAAAATAAATAAAAGTTTTAAAAAAAATTGAAAAACCCAGACTCTTTTCCACCAGTGACAGTATGTAAAATTATTCTGTTCTGTCGCCTGTATGTGTCAAATGGTTTTGGTTTTGTCTTTCTCTGGGACATAAAGCTGCTTATTAAGAAGCCAGTGGTGGGATTGCCCAAGGGTCCTCGCCATCTCCTGCCATTCGTCTCCCTGTAGAGCCCTCACTTCCAGGATCTTTCCTCCAGCCCAGATCTTAATCTTCTTTTTCCCAGACCATTGTTTTGGGGTTGGGGTTTTTTTTAAGCTCTTCTTTTTGGCACCAGCTCTTCCTCCTGGAGCTGCCGGGCCCTGGTTCTCCCAGTCCAAACCATCAGTGTGAAGGATGAGGCACAAGTGGGCTCCTCAGCATTGCTCATGTCTCACAATCCCTTGTTCACTGGGAGAATTTGGGGTACGCCACTTTGGTTTAGTCCAGGTTGTAGTAAAATTTACAACTGGCCCCCGTACCAGTTGTAGTTCACAAACAGCCGCTTCCCCGGGGGAGGTAGCAAGTTCAGTTAGGGACATTCGTGCGCACACCCATCCAATTATCCACCACCTATTGGCATTCCGGCTATTTTTTTTCCACCTATGACACCCCTTAAATCCAACACCTATTTAGGTGATCTCACCAAACAACACCCATTTACTGTGCATTATCATTCCACACTAATAAAGTTATGCAAAAGGTTTGGCTCCCCACCTCCACCCATCACTGTCTGGGTTCTCCAGAGACCCTCAGCTGTAAATCATGTTTGTGGCCATACAAGTATTGGCTGGATTTACACAGACCCCCAGAACATACAAATATACAGAAAAATGTGTTACTAATCATCGTCCAAAACTACTCACTAACAGGCAATGGTTTCTTTGGGATAGCCTGTATTGTCTTTAAATGATGTAACTTCAGCTAATTGCTCCAGCCTCCTAAAATACAGAGCCCACAGCATAAGCCTTCCCTGGAAGCAGTGAGGAGTAGTTTGTTGGGAGCCGATAGCACCTTCCCACAACGCTAAAGGATTTTGGCACCAAGCCCCATGTTAAACATGTAAAAAAAAAAAGGTAAAAGTGGTTTAGCGCGGTGAGAGACTGAGCCATCACAGCAACAATGCCAACATCACCAACTGAGACTGAAATCTGTCCCAGGTTGCACCTTTGGGAGGGGGGGAAGGAGTGTGGGAGGCAGATTTGAACTTAATGTGTTCATCTTCCATTTTAAACTTTGTGGTGAAGAGCAGGGGAAAAAAAAAAAAAAGGAAAAAAGAAACTTCAGGTGCATCCCTTCAAAGAAAGTTGCAGAGAAGCAAAAAGGCCTTTCTGAAATCCTAAACCTTGTTCCTTCCTGCCAGCTTCAGTGTGAGCCTATACAGCCGGAGACTCCCTGCCCCAGCCTGGAGCCTGCTGGCCCGGATGAGCTCGGAGGAGAGATTTCAAGTCACTATAAACAAAAGAAACCTTGCCCAGACCCACGACAGAAAATACCAGGACCAATAGTGAGAGGAGAAGCGATGGGTATCGTGCGCTACTGGGAAAGAGCAGGAACTGTGACCCTAGAGAATGGCTTGTATACTTTCAAAGCAAGGCAGGAGGACCAAGAAGTTGCTGCTGGCTTGAACAGCAAACACTTCCATCCCTTAGCGGGAGCTAAATATTGGCTACCACCACAGCTTAATTTGCCCTTCTTAGGTATTCCTCTAGCCTATCGTACACCCTTTTCCATAATCTTGCTGAGCATCATCTTAAACCAGCTTGGACCCTCGCCTCTGCTACGCTGTTTAGACAGATGCTCCAGGACTTAGTTCCTCAAACCAGAAGAATCATAGAATCATAGAATGGTTTAGGTTGGAAGGGACCTTGAAGATCATCGAGTTCCAACCTCCCTGCCATAGACAGGGACACCTCCCACTAGACCAGGCTGCCCAAGGCCACGTCCAGCCTGGCCTTGAACACCTCCAGGGATGGGGCCTCAACAACCTCTCTGGGCAACCTGTTCCAGTTCCTTACCACCCTCACAGTGAAAAATTTCTTCCTAATGTTTAATCTAAACCTGCCCTCTTCCAGTTTAAAGCCTTCCAGTTTGCAGTCAAATTTCATTGGTGACTAGTTTACAACTTTTTGAACTCATGTCAGTATCTCATCTAACTTGAAACTGAAATCTTTTCCCTATGGGAACTCTGGGATGGGGGTGTCCTCCGCAGCAGCAGATATTCTTAACAAAGTTCTGGCATTTAGTTAGACAAGACACCAAAACGAGAATGGAGAGGCGAGAAAATAATCCTCTTCCAAGAGCTTCCAAGTGCAGTGAAGTGTTGCCTTGGCTAACACCAGTGGGTATGTCCACTGAGGTTTTCAGAACCATTGACACAGGGCCTAAACTTCCCTTATTTTTAATTCACCAGCAGCCAGAGCGTGCCTTTGTACTCCTCTTTTCCTTCCCAGCACATATACACATGAAGGGCAAGTTTCCCTCTTCCCCATTGCTTCCCTCTACCAACAGCTGGAGGGTTTTTACTTTGAGAGTTGACTGGGAGACCAAGAGGAGGAACAGGCGGAAGGGTTTATTTACAAACCAGTATTAAATCCCCAGTGTTCACAAACAGAGACTGGTTTACCAGGAATGGATTCTGTTCATTGCTTTAGAACAGAGACTATTGGGATTTTCTGTCAGTATTTAGCCTAAGCTTTAGAGGAGCTTTTCTTCAGCGCCTGTAGAGGCTGGAGCCTTACAGCAAGGAAAGGTTTGGAGACATCTAGACTACCTCAAGCCACCTGTTTCTCCTCTTGTTGCCACACCAATAATTTAGTTGCTCACATGATTGCACTCTACTGGCTTTTTACAAAGGACAAAGGCATCGTGTCACAGCACGAGAATGACCGTTGCAGCATCAGCTTTTAGTCTTTCACACAAGAAGACAAAAGGGTACCCATACTGGTCCCTAAATTTCTGCCCGTCTGTTTGCATCTTAGGAACCCCTGCGTTCTTAGGGGTCCTCAGGTCTCAGCTCTTTCTCCTTCTCTCACACTTATCCAATCATCCCATACACACAGATTAAAATAAAAAGCAGGTAGGATGGCAAATCTCAACATATTTATAGAGCGCCAAAAAAAAAAAAAAAAAAAGCAAGCTTACCAAATGGTAAGCTCAAGAGACGCGTTACGTGCTGGTCTGCTCCCCCCTTGCGAGGAGCTCAGGTGGTCCAGCAGTCCCTGGCTGGTAAAGCCACACACTTGTGACGGCCTCCCCCACCCTTCTACCCTACAACATTGCCTTGACCGAACAGCCACTGTGGGCAGGGAGGGGACATAAGGGGGGGGATTGGAGCATCTTAGGGGGATTGGACCATCTTTCTTATGAGGAAAGGCTGAGGGACTTGGGGCTTTTTAGTCTGGAGAAAAGACTGAGGGGGGGGATCTTATCAATGCTTATGAATACTTAACGGGAGGGTGCCAGGGGGATGGGAACAGTCTTTTTTCAGTGGTGCCCAGTGATAGGACAAGAGGGAACGGGCACAAACTTGAACACAGGAAGTTCCATCTTAACACGAGGAGGGACTTCTTTACTTTGAGGGTGGCAGAGCACTGGCACAGGCTGCCCAGAGAGGTTGTGGAGTCTCCAACTCTGGAGACATTCCAAACCTGCCTGGACGCTGCTCTGTGCAACCTGCTGTAGGTGACCCTGCTCTGTCAGGGGGGTTGGACTAGATGATTTCCAGAGGTCCCTTCCAACCCTGACCATTCTGTGATTCTGTGACAATGCACCAGGCATAGACTGAGAAGAATTGCAGAGCTGAACAGGCTGATACACTGCGGGAGGGAGGGAGGAACCGGTCACAAAATTATAAATACGCAGAAAACAATGGGAGTCTGTGATTTCCGGCGGTATTTTCTGCTGACAACCGAAGAAGCCAAATTGTAATTTTTTTTTGTTGTTGTTGTTAAAAAAGATAAAAACCTAATGTAGAAACATAGTAGCTGTAAAGTTTTAAAAAGACAGATAAAAGGCTTTTATTTCTAAACTGCTGTCATCCCACTCAGAGCAAAAATGACTGAATTGTTACCATCTGAATTGGATTAATGGCCTGGATCATGCTATTTCCCATGTCCCTCCCCACTTGCCGGCAGCTGGATGTCCCTCAGAACGATGCATGTGTGAACACCCCTAACCAGAGGCCTGAACCCCAGACACCTTCCTCATGTCCTCCCACTTCTGTGGGTGAGAGCATAGCCTGCGAGGCAATCGGCTCCTGTTGTTTAAACTGCCACGCACAGTCCTTTTTAATTGGGAAAGTTCTAAGCTCTGTCTTCAGTGCAGGGTAAGAGAGCATGGTGGGCCTGGTTCCCACATGTATACATTGGCTACCTCCTGGTTGCACGTTGGGGTAAGATCTGGCTGTACACTCACCCACCACCCATTCACCTTTCCTTTAAAAGAAAACTCACAGTGCTGGCAAAAACAGAGGATGCAAGGAGCCATCACCACATTTGTCCACGCAAGCATCCCTAGAGGAAAAGGGAGAACTGGGGCATGTTAAAGACATGCCCACCTAAAGAAAGGAGAATTGAAGCAATGGCTACACTCATCTTCATCTTCATTTTCATCTTCATCTCTTCTAAGAAAAGGATCTCTCTTGTCCCACCAGCTGTGAGAGGACTAAAAGGGTGCTGAATAGTATGGTTGGAATACAACCATCAGCAACCTTCCTTCTGCCTTCAAGGCCCAAAGTGAGCTATTCAAAGAGCACTTGGTCTGTGCTCTGACCTCCCATGATGCAACCCACAAACTAACTGCATTGTAGCTCCTCATGGAGCACAAGAATTTTAATGAAACATCTAAGCATGATTTGGACATTTCAGATGGACAAAGTCCATCACATTTCCAAACATCACTAGGTGGTTCCAATCTCAGTCTATTCTAGTTGTGAGCACTTTTTCTAGCCAAAACTAGACCAACTCAAGCTTATAAGCAATCCCACAGCATTTAGAAGCACATCTTTCAAAAGCACAGAGTGCTTTTGAAAGCTCAGTGTTTAGTGCCTTCTTCCAGAGCGACATCCTCCCACCTATATTGAAACGTCCTCCAATGAGCAGCAGAGACTGGACGCCAATCAGCGTCTTGGGTATTTCTGTAGGGCAAAGATTACTATGCACACAAAGCCAACACCAGAACTGCAAAATGCTCATCTCCCATGACAGCCCGAGAAGTTCATTAATGTTTTCTGAATCCAAGACTCCACAAGCTGTCATCTGCCTCCCAGGGTGCCCTGTATATCATCTTCTTTCTGTGCAGATTGCACTTGAATTAAGGCAACAACCTACACAGAAGAAAAAAATGACTTTGTTTTTGTCCAGTACCAATTTTTCCTTTCCTCTACCCTGAGAAATACCATGCCGAGTGAGACCTCTACCAGTCAGTGGAGCATAGGAGGCATTGCATTCAGATGCACCCTCTAAGGAACATTTCATTTCAGGTACCACAGTTTAAATTATGGATCACGTAGATAGATTAAGAACTGTCAGATCCTGTTTCCTCTTTTATTCCCTGTTAGGTGCTTTTTGCTCAACTGCTGCTGTTTAGATGTTTTGCTGTTGTTTTGTGTTTGGTTTTTTTTTTTCCCATGCTTTTGGTTCATCTTTTATTATTTCAGTAAAGGCAAAGATAAGCAGAAAGAAGCTGGTGCAGCTCTGGGAGTTGGGTCTGGCTGACTCTTTCACACGGTGCATCCGGAGCTGCAGACTCCACCCTTCGTCTGATTTATTTTAAAAGCCTGCTGTGTCCATTAATGGAAAATTGGACCCTGTTCAGGCTGTGATGGTGTCCATGGACAGGAAAATGGAAAGTTTCAGATTAAAGCTGCAGGAGATCAGGAAGAAAAATATCTGGTGAATTTAATTGATGGTGGCAGCACAATTATTACCGACAAATATTACAGAAATGGCAGTCCGTGACCCAAAGCAGCTCATTAGTTAGAAAGATGCAGGAGGGTAGTATGAAAGTTTGCAAGGGCACAGGGCTGAGAAATTGAAATATTCCTCACCAGGAGGAAGTTCAGACACTTTGCAAAATTGATCTTTTGAATGTATATGATAGGACATCTATCACTGTGACATTAAATTTGCTAACCATCCAAGTTATTGTCTCCTTAATTTCTTAAAAATCTGAGACGTACCTGATGACACTTGGGCCTCCCCTGCTCGCTTTTGTACTCATCACTAAGTTTGAGAAAGTGGTAGGAGTCTCGGGGACACCATTCTGTAGTTTCATTAAAATAAGCAGCTGAGTAGACGGAAGAAGTCATGGTCGTGGCCTTCACTGAAGACCTGAGCAGGCACTGGAGAAGCCCATCAAGGCACATGGAAACCAAACCCATCTACACCTCTGTTGCTGCTGTTCACAGAGCAGATGCCAGTAAATCAATGAACAGACTTTTCAAAGTGCAACTGAGCTTAGCTCCTAGCAAAAGGATTCTTAACGGGAAAAACAGATAAATAAAAAGCTGGAAAAACCAGCAGAATTGCTGCTCTTAAACCTACTGATTGATTTAATAACAATACTCTTCTCATATTTTTTTTTTTTGCAGTTAACAGTGTAGCAATACAGTAAAAGAAATACTTATTTTTAGCATAACTGTAACTATGGTTATTTATATAAGACTACTATAGAATATAGGAGGAGATGAAACCAGTATGATGATGTGGAAACTTAATGGATTCTACACCCAAAAAATCTCCAAAACTCCAAAACCTTAAGGAATGCTCCAGCTGAAATCTCATGCCACGGGCTTGCTTTATTGTTTGTTTTTAAACTACCACGTGGAAAACGATGATAGAATTCTATAGCAGGAATATATTTTTGGAGTGGTCAAAAATATTTCAGAGTACTTTGTACCTTCCTATTAAGGCAAGATAGCTCAATCTCCAGCCCATGAAAGAATTTGTCATGAAGTGAGTTCGTGAAGTCTCTCAGAGAGACCAACACGAAAGACATCGGCTCTCTAAGAGTATGTTCACTTTCCCTAAAAAAGGGCTCTTTAAGAGTATGTTCCTTTCCCTAAAAAACATAAACACTTGCAAAACCCTTCCAGTCTACCTTTGGATGAAGCGACTGAGTGGACTGGGAGCTGGTGCAATATAATACTCCATTATTTTCCTCCTCCTGGCTGAAGTCACAGCCGAAGACATTCCCATCAGCACAGCCATCTGTTTACGGGAGCCGTATCTAGCCTGAAGCCCATACGAAGTGAATAGAGTATTGTGATTGATTGATAAGCAGATTTAATTTGCATCAGTTTAGAAGAAGGTGTTGTTTATTAACTCACAGTGCAGAACACGGTAATAGACCCAAGTTTCTGCTCGTCTAGAAAGCTCTTGCTGAAGCCCCAGATGTTGGCAGCAAGAGGTTACACCATCATCTTGGCTGTTTTCCGCTGCATGTGCTCCTTTAAAACTGCCTTTTCATGGTTTCAAAGAGGAGTTTGAACCGGAATGGTGCCCTTGTGTCACATTTTCAGAAACAAGAAGAGTAAAAAACACGAGACAGATTTTGAAGGGAAAGGGGAAGTTATTTTCTAGTTTTTACAACAATTGCTGTAGCAGGAGGTTAAGGGTTCCTCTGTCAAAATTTTCAGTGGCGCTGCCTTGGCAATTCAGCATTTGCTCCGGTGAACTACACTGCTTTTCTGCAAAGATTTCTGAATCACAGAGGGTTTGTTTTATGGGTTGGTTTGTTTGTTTGTTTAAAACCAAAAGAAAACAACATAGTTGAGTTTTTTCCATCTGCGAGGCTGCGGTAGGCAACTTAGCCATACAACACGGCGATTCACAACACGAGCCATTCAATTCTTTGCTCAGCAATTTTAATATTCCACTTTGAATACAGCTGAGCCACATGAAATTCTGTTGTGTAAGGCTCGCCTTGAAAGCAGAGATTTATTTTCTTTGGTTACAGCTCATGAAGTCTTGAGGCTACAACCATCTGTGTTAATCTCCGCACAGTCTGTTCTTATTCATCATCAATAATAAGCCCAAGGAGCACCCATGCTGAAGACAGTATGAACAGACAAGCATAATAAAGAAATAAAAGCTGCCTCGCTGAAATTTTGAGCTTCTGTGTCTCTCCTACATCCTAATTCTTTGAATGTAACTGCAGACATTAAATGAGAGAAAAACAATTAACTTCACCCTGAAGGAACGTAGTGTTTGAAAGTTCGTTCCACTCTGTTTTCTGCACGGCCATCGCTGGAGTGATTTGCGGATCTCAGTCTTCGGCAGTGGGACAGCCAGAAGCAGGATGGCAAAGAGAAGAACTTGGACGCTGTCTTCTTCTGCCTGATAAAAGTTATTGAGTCTCTTGCACTGCAGCTATTGGGGTGTTCTCCACTAACTGCTGAAGTTCGCTACACAAGTAGAGCGGGTCGTTCAGTGGCGGGCAAGTGAGATCCAGGGCAATGCCTGCAGAGTCCCGTACAACTTTATCTCAAGCTTCATCTCCAGTGACACCAAAATGGCGTTGGCACTTCCGTTGTTCAGCTTAATTGAAGAAACTCACTGTAAGGCTGATCCCGCAGAGAGCTGCTGAGCACCCCTGGCAACAGGTTGATAATCTTTTTTGCTGGCATTGGACTGCCCAGAGGGTTGCAGACTTATGGGGAGGGAGGGTCTCAATTAAAATTTCTTCTGACTGCTCTAACGTGAATGAATGTCACTTGCTAACTTGTGAATCTGTGCAGATAACCGGCACAGAGGCACGGGGACCCCTCCCCTGAGAAGGCAAAGAAGAGAGTGATTCTTAGGCATCAGTGAGGGAGAGGTGACTCCTCGAGAGAAGTTCTCCATGCCTTGTTTGAAGCCAAAGCTCATCCCTTGGTGTCCCTGAAGGTGTGCGACAGAAAAACAGCAAAAATCCCTTGTGGTTCCCATCTCCAGCCAGCGCTGGAGGAGACCATTAGCCAGACTGGCTTAGCCACCACAGCTTTCAAAGGAAAGTCGGAGAAATATTTGCCCTGTGGTGTTTCCCACCCCCACCAACAAGTGCTTTCTGCTCTTACGATATGATTGCTAATTACAGCAGCGTAATTCTTACAGTGGGCATTCGCAAGCGTCCAAAACATTTCGGCTTAACAGCAACTTCATGCTTGAACCATAGTCCTCTTAGCAGAAACTTTAATCCTCTTGTTAATCTCTCTGGTGTTAGCGATACTCCTTCTGCGCTAAGGCACGGCAAATGGCGTTCCCACCTCTCCACCTTTCCTTTCCATCTATGTTGCCTAATGGTTTTAAGGAGCATAACTCCAAACTAGCAGTTTCTCAATTGGAATATCCGTTTCCTCCAAACAACATCAGCCCTTCTCCTTATCAGTTTTGAAGGGGTTGTGCTGGAGGCTTGTTTCATTGAGCCAGCTTGCCGCGGGCAGCCGTCGTTCCTACGTGGTATCGCAAGGTGCTGGATGCCTGCAACTCCGGCATAAACAAACTTGCCGGGGCACCAGCTTTCCCCATCGGCAAGGGCTACAGAAATCAGAAGTGTGAGTGTAAACATGGATCAAACTTCTACAGGAAAATGGGCTTTACCTCTGCTTCCCAAGGCGCAGTGACCCTCAAGTGCGCGAACCCACGTAAGTCGTAGGGTAGAGCAACCACCTCTTCACCAGCCTCACCTGTAAAAGCGCAGGTTTGCCTCCCTCTCGAAATGATGTTTGTGGGGAGTCATGAAAGGTACGGGACTGCTGACGGCAAACAGCAGAAAGAAAAGCTCGAGCACTCTCAGTTCCTGACATTACACAGTGTATCCTACAGTCACGTCTGCAAATGCAGTTACAGGGTTTCATCCATTGCCCGTCAGGAGTGTTCAGAGAGGCTCGCACCCATTTTACTATCTTCTTCTATATACGGGATTCTCTATCCAGGCGACAAGCTGGCAACTGAACAAGTTCTGAGCTACATGTTTTTAAATCTTAATGAGAGAGCATAAGGTAAAATATACTAAGCACGCGCTCAGTCTGGTTTTCAAAGAGATTTTACATACCATCAAATCAAGAACTTAACATGCCAAGTGGGTACCCCCACCGATTCTGGAAGCCAAGACATTTATCAAAAGGAAGAAAAGAACTCTGACTGCTTCCCATCCCAGGCAGTAAGGACGAGGTACACTCCCCACCTCGGTGATCAAGAAAAGAGAGCACAACTTTTTCACCTGTGTGCTTCCAAAAAATAGTCAATTTTCCAGCAGAAATCAAGACTTACACAATGCGACTTTCAAAGCATAGTTAAAAAAAGGTTAAGCATCTCAAACCAGGCAATTAATATGGAAATGGTTACACAACCTTCATGGGCTCCTCTAATTCCTTTTCGGGAGGAAACAGACATGCATTTGTAATATACCCTAATAAAAAAAACCCCTATGAACAAGCAACACATTTTTCAGAAGCAAATCTCTTCCCATTTTACCTCCCGGTACAAAAAGTATTTTGGCCTCAATTTTTTTTCAGTCCTGCCCCCGATCTCCTTCCCCTCACCCACGCCTTCTTTCCAAACAAAATGAGCCTGTCCCTGTGTCTATCGTCTGGAACAGGATTAAAGTTTCACGCTGAGCCTGTTGCCCGGTTCACAGTAGCAGATGATCCGTTTGAAAGCTGTTCATTCAGCTTCTGCTCCGGGCAAGACAAATTTGCTCTGGAGTTTTCTTCAACCCACCATCTCCTTTAGCTTACAGGTAAAACAAAGCTGGAAGAAACCTTTCCTCAGCACTCAGTACAGCTCCCAGCAACTAACTTTTCTGCAAGACTTAATAAAAGCATCCTTTTCAAAACACGTCCTATGTTGACATCGCTTTTCTTGAATTCTTCAGATCTTCCTGTTTGAGGATGAGAAACAAGAACATAAATATATATACACACTCATCCAACTTGGACATAGGCATTAAAAAGAGTAATAGTGCATCAGAACCCTCTCCCTTATTGAGCGTTTTAATAGGTCCATTGCTTTTTTTAAAAAATACCCCCAAAAAAGCTTTTCCTATTGCTTTTTGCTAAGATCATTTGCTCTGCAGATTTTCAGCTTCAGTATTAAACTGGTACTGAAAGTTTGGCATCGATTCTATTCCAACACAAAGCACAACAGCCACGCAGCAATAAGCAGCAACAGAATCGCTTCAGTGGTAAGCATCAGGTTCATTTAATTCCTTTAATAACATTTTCTGCTGGAAGCTATGTCACAGCCGCCAGATCCAGAAGATTATTTTGAAACAGCATTTCTGCTGCCTGCGTTTTACTAACCCACTTGTAGTCAACGTCCATCAGCTTTATGCTATTTCAGGTTTCTTTCTGTGGCTCTTGGCTTTAAGTAGAGGCTCTTTATCATGAAGGTCAGCCACACGCACGAGTCACCCCTCTGCAGCAGATAATACAAGCCTTGCCCCAAACCAAGTACTTCAGCAAGAAAAAAAAAAAAAGACATCTGGAAAATAAAAGTGCAAGCAAGATAAGATCAGAGATAGATAAGAGTCCTGGTGGACAACAGGATGACCATGAGCCAGCAATGTGCCCTGGTAGCCGAGAAGGCCAATGGCATCCTGGGGTGCATCAAGAAGAGGGTGGCCAGCAGGTCAAGGGAGGTCATCCTCCCCCTCTACTCTGCCCTGGTGAGGCCACATCTGGAGTACTGTGCCCAGTTCTGGGCTCCCCAGTTCAAGAAGGACAGGGAACTGCTGGAGAGGGCACAGCAAAGGGCTACGAAGATGATTGGGGACTGGAGCATCTTTCTTATGAGGAAAGGCTGAGGGACTTGGGGCTTTTTAGTCTAGAGAAAAGAAGACTGAGGGAGGATCTTATCAATGCTTACAAATACTTAAAGGGAGGGTGCCAGGGGGATGGGAACAGTCTTTTTTCAGTGGTGCCCAGTGATAGGACAAGAGGGAACGGGCACAAACTTGAACATAGGAAGTTCCATCTTAACATGAGGAGGGACTTCTTTACTTTGAGGGTGGCAGAGCACTGGCACAGGCTGCCCAGAGAGGTGGTGGAGTCTCCCACTCTGGAGACATTCAAAACCCGCCTGGACGCTGCTCTGTGCAACCTGCTGTAGGTGACTCTGCTCTGGCAGGGGGGTTGGACTAGATGATCCTTGGACGTCCCTTCCAACCCTGACCATTCTGTGATTCTGTGAAAAAGGTATTACAGGACTCAGGAAAATCACTGTCAGAGTGGTTTGATCAAAACCAGTAGATTTGAAAATGGTCTAATAGGACAGCCTCCAGGGACCTGCTGTCCCTCAGAAAGACCAGCACACTCTGAATTCTCTCTCTATAGTCCCACATGCCCAAGAACCAGGGAGCCTTCAGACAGTGAGTTCCTTAAATGACACATACTGATAAAACCAGAGGTTCTTCCGCCAGCTGAGTGACAGACCCATTGCTTTGCTTTCAGGCATTAATTAGTGTCACTGCATCCTTGCAATGTAAAGGAACTCCTCCTTCCTCAGAGCTGTGTGTTTGTCACTTTGTATCTTTGACTGGAAAAAAGGTCAATTAGATATAAATAACCCACCCTTTGCACATTTGTTCTCTAAATTACTGAACATAACCATTCACTAGTCTTGCAAGAGCCATCTTAAGCCTGAACTTCTGAGGTTTCCTGCTTTGAAGATCATTATAACAACCCTGAAGTGTGTTTTTTACCATGCAGTATCCCTCCTTGTGAGGCAGGACTGAATTAAAGATCAGGCCGCTGCTTCCTCAAGAAATCACGAGGTTTGCTCTGCCCCATCCCCTCCAGTCACCAGCCTCCGCAATCCCCCAGTATGTCCCCATCCTCCCCACGTTTCCCCTCTGCTGTGATTGCCTCCCTGCCTGGGGCTGTTTGCTGCCAGGACCAGGCAGCCCAGCCGGCACACCGGCACCTCTCCGTGTCTCTTCTCTCCTGGGTGCCGCCGGTGGGAATGCTCCCCTCCCCAAGAGCAGCGGAGGGGGGAGCCGGGGTCTCCCCTCCCATGGCTCATCTGTAGATTTGTATTGCACGCCTGCTCTCAACTGCTGGCTGAGATGTTTTGAAGGCCCTGGAGCTCCACTTCCACCCAACTTCAAGTCTTCAGCAAGACTGACGAGCCTCGTGCTGGTCTGCAGGAGTCATCCTCACCTGAAGCAGATCAAGGCGGTTCAGGGGGTGCCTTTTCTTCCCAGCCATGTTTGACAGAGGAGCCCAACTTCCCTGTTAACTCTGCTTCCTTGATTTGCTTATGTGGCAATCAATTTAAACCTGCAGTATTTTACTTACATCAAGCAGAGTCTTAGAAATGGAAGCACATTGTGGTAAGGCACAAAAATGAAAGCAGAAGCACACAGCTCAGCGTTGCATGAAGTTAGATAAAATATATACACGTGCACGAAGTTATATAGAAAGATAGCGGACTTACTATGCAGGGAGAGACTAATTCAGCAACTGCAGAGACTGAATCGCCCCCGAGCCCAGACGAGGTGATGCCTGCTGCAGCCCTACAACCTTCCCGCAGCCGCCCCTCGCATGCCCTCTGCAACCAAAGAGCTACAGCAACTCCGGCTGCTGATTTGGCCACTGGCTTTCCGCTGAGACCACCAGCAAGAAAGCAAATGGGTGTTCTGGGTTTTGGCATATTGCTACAAACAGCACAGATGAGAGAGAGGAAGAAAAAAACCATCCAGACTGCAGCCTACCCCTGAAAGTTATGCAAGAAGAGAGGTACACGATGAGCTTTTCCCACAGCAAAGGTTCCAGCTACGATTGCAAAACCTCAGCTATCACCCAGGGACTCTTTCACTAGTCACTTCTAAATCAGCAGAAAGCTGGCATGGCAAGGATCCTACCATATTGCCACGAGTGGCTGGCAGAGCTAGTTGTCTGGGGAGAGCCTGCATGCTGCGCCCATCGCTCCCAGCACTGTCTGAATTTACAGACAGGAGGGCTGCGAGGATCCATGGCCGGCTGTGGCTTGGCTCGCTGGGCGTGTGTATGGGCTCAACTCCCCGTGCCACGTGGCTCATGTTGGTTTCAGGACTAGTGCTCAAGTGCAAGCACGTGTTTCTTTCACGCTTGTCCCTCTCACCTCCTTGCTTCCCAAACCTGAGTTTTATCACCTGGCAAGAAAACAGCTCACACCAAACTCAAGCCAGAGCACGACCCAACATACATGGACAACATGCCAGTATAAACACATCCCTTGTGATTAACTGGGATAAGCTTAGGTACAATACAGGTCAGAGTACTTCTCTGAATGCTCTTTTTTAAAAACTACAGCATTTTTTTCTGAAAACCAACTAATCTTTACCTAAAACTCTCCAATCATAGAAATTGACTGCAA
The DNA here is from genome assembly GCA_008711295.1 of Anarhynchus alexandrinus. NCBI lineage: Eukaryota > Metazoa > Chordata > Aves > Charadriiformes > Charadriidae > Anarhynchus > Anarhynchus alexandrinus. The sequence continues at coordinate 2,356,845 of VUYV01000021.1, forward strand.
TCCTTTGTAAAATTTACCTCCTTTGTTAAACTACGGTGTTTTATTTGAAGTTAAAATGTAGCCATACTTTAAAATCCAGCTGGTGGCATTTGTTAGATTGAAGCAGATATGCCACCACTAACTGTAACCTTCCAAAAGCTATGTGTCTTGTCTAGACTAGTCACCTAGTTTCCATCTACAAAGAGATGAGCATTTCCAGAGGGTCTTTCAGTCATATTTACACAGCAATCTATTCAAGAAGAATTACGTCTGTGAGGGCACCCCTCTCCTTCCATTGACTTATGAAGGAAACTTTGTCAACTTAGATTAAGGGACTACACTTCAGATACATACTGTCACGTGAGACAAGTCCCTCTCCTCATTTAAGGTTTGTTATCAAGCTCCCTTTACCATGTAGATCTTCCCCACAATATTATCGACTCATCATTTTAATATTACTTTCACATAGGTTGCTTTCCCAGGCACTAATACACCAAGGCTAATTTCTAACAGCCATTAAGCAACCAGAAATGAAATTATTTTAAGAACTCTTGAGATGAATTGCCTTACACTCTTTATGACATTCATTCAAGGTTCATAATCTTTGTTGCCTCTTGCAATAATTTAAGAGACAAACCACTGCTGGGAAGAGTATATGTCCCTTCACCCCCTCCAGCTGACAAAAATTTGCAGAGTTCAAGAGAAATCTCGGAGAAGGAGAGAGGAAAAAAATACACAAAGTGCCATCACTACAGATATTGAGATTTATTGCTGATTTCCCCATTCTGCAAAGCTGTCAACCCACCACAGTTCCAGAAGGGAATTATCTCCAGAAGCCCCATGGCCTCAGTCACCGTGCCAGTTCAGACGACGTGACTAGAGACCTGTGTGCAGCAGCTTGCTGCTTACAGAACAGTTGGAGACAAAATCCATCCTTCCTGATCGTGAATTCATGGCAGGATCTGGGCTCTCGCATTGTTTGGCACAACCTGCTGTCAGCTCCCAACAAAAGAACTGGGGGCATCCAATGAGGAATGCTGCTTTTCCTGAGTTCGGCTCCCTGTGCAAGAAGCTGCTGCTGAGACGTTCTCACACAGAGCCATCAGCGTGAGACAGTGCAGTTTTTCCTTTACCACATCAATCAGAAATAGTTTGTCTTGTGCTTTGAAGCAAAGGCTCCTAACCATCCTGCCAACTATGCTGCTCTCTTACTAGCACTATTAATAGCATAGTTTTTCTTTCTTAATAGAAAAACAATAGGTCTCTTTCCTTGTGTTTGGTCGCACTTCTTCATTTCTGCTGCCGCATTTTATTCATGATAGGGTCTCTTGGCTGCAAGTCAGCTCTTTTCCAGCTGGTGAGATCTGGTTCCTCTTTATGTGCCTGTCCTTTCAGTGTAAACAAGCAAAGCTTCTCCAACTCCACCGATCACAAGGCTGTAAACAAAGTATACCACAAATTTAGCATCAGGCAAGTCCCTCTACTTGATACAATGCCAAACAGCACAACATTAGGAGAAAGGTATTATTTTGTCTAAACACATTTCAACCTAGAGACAGTAACCCAGGTGATGTTTTCATTCGTTTTGCTAAGAAAAGGCTGGAACCAAAAAGGTCTTATTTAACCAATCTTATCAGAAACTACCCTTCCTATATTTTAGGGCTGGTGGTATTCACGTGAAAATATATGGACAGAAATCTAGACAGAGAAGGTTGCACCTAGTTACAAGAATAGCTGCATGCTAGCAAGAATAGGAAAGGAATGCATGAGAGTTTGAACCTCATTAGGTTAATGATTCCCCCTTGCAATTTCTGTTTGTGTTCTGTCCCGAAAACTTGCCACTTGATGAAGTCAAGAGGAGATGTAAAGCCTAGGTTTTGGGGACTGAGGAAATCAGGAAAAAGAAATTTGCTCTGGGGAGATCCCACTGGTGTATCGAGGCTGGTAGAAATTCCTGTATTTGCTTCTCTTTGTGAGGAACCTGGTGAAAGAACCTGCCCCAGCCGCAATGGCACGTGTGCCCAAGCGCTTCCTTCCTGTGCTGCTCACAGCGCAGTGGTGGCACTGATGCTTCTCTCCAAGACTCGGGCTGGAAGCAGGGTTCCAAATCAGGATGAATGGTTTTACAAACAAACCCATTCACTGAAATAAGCTATCAACCCACTCAATCCGTGCAATAGTTAATAATCCCCAAATCTCCTCTGCTATCTATCATAGCTGACAGGAATATGGTAAGATAGTGACTCGTCTCCCCTTTTGTAACAGTGCAAAGCTAAGTGTACTGACCTTTCATCTTAGCCTCATAGCTCAGTTAGCTTATGAAACAGAAAAGCTCCTTAACGGACTTTATAAACAAAACAATCTTCTGTTAAGTTCATTTGTGAGAGGGCTTCTTTTTTTTTTTTTTCTTGGGAAAAAAAAAAAAAGCATGTAAAGCTGCAGGCTCTCTGGTCTTTAATAGCATTACAATCACTTAAATCTTAGCTTTGGTGAGCCGTTTTAAAAATCACATAATTGCCCTTGTTCCCGAGAGGAACAAACATTGTATAACAACATTACAATATCTTACAATTACACAGGAAACAGCCCCGGAAAGTAGGTGCTACGAACAGTCTGTAGACAGTCCACTGTGGAGACAGAATACCTTTGGGTGTGGAATTACGAACAAGGAGCAAAGGGCTTGGAGGGCTGCAGGCTTTTCAAAAAGATCTAAAACGTGTGAGTCTGTTCACCTGTAATCACTAACAACCTCTGAGCACTTGTCTCTGGAGAGGGTTAACCCTTATGTCTTGCCTGGATTTCAGCTCCAGTTATAAACTACCCTCTGCATTAATTCCTTCAAAAGCTAAGGGTGGATACTGTATTCTTCTTCTTTATCATAAGGAAAAAAACTCCACTGAATACAGGAAGAACTAAACCTAACAGAGTCTTAGAAATGACTCAATTTTTTTTTTTCACTTCTATAGATGCATTGTTTTCTACATTTTTAATGGAGACTTTAAAAAAACCCCGCAGCTATCTGCTGTAGCATTCTAAAAATTATACTGGGAGTTTGGTAGAAAAATCAGTAAACTGTACAGTCCTGTTTTGTAAAAAGGTGCCTGTATCTAAACTGTTCTTTAATATCTTATGTCCTACATCAGAGATGAAGAATTCCTTTCTGAAGCATTTGAAATCTCAGGTACTCGCGTGCCCATGCAACCTATACTCACCAGATTACTAAGCCAACAGAAACCATCATTATAACTTCAAGATGAAGCAACGCAAAAACCATGGCTAAATGCCAACCCTTGATTTACCTTCAATTTACCATCTGGCAAATCTTCTGACTTCTGTTTATTGTGGGGTGACAGTTAACTGCATTTGCCCATCACTCAGAAATTAACATACGATATTGTCCATGACAACACTGGAGCAACATTAAAAAACTCAGTGATTAATGATCTAATGAGTGCTTTGCAGCTGCTATCATCTAACAAACTATTTCCAGAGCTTTGCTGATAGCCAAGGCACTGCTGATGCACAAGCAATAACAGAACTCAAATAAATAAATAAATAAAATGGTTATCTTTTGAATTACAACAATCAAAGCGGAACAGTGGCCCAAGGGCTAAAGCAAAGTTTCTTTTAAAGATACAGATGTGCTCATCATTTATATTACTTTCAGTGCATATAGGGCATGTAGTATGTGTGCAACTATACAGGCCCGTGTGCTTACATTAACAAAGGTACACATGATTTTTTAGTATACACGTCAGTGAATACATACATATTATAAAAGCCTACCTCTAGCACGCACATGATAGACCTGCACAAACACATGTAAAACATGGTGAGGAATTGCAAGTTAATGGTCTAGACTAGGAGTGGTTTAGGTGCATTGATATTAATTCAGCCTCTTACACACATAGGCCACATAAATGTATTCCAAGAGATAAAAAAAAATGACACATTACTTATTTTAGTATTTGAGATTACATGCGCCTAACATACCTATGGGGATGCATATTCACACAAATCTATATGGGACTAGTTTAAACTGAGATTCTCCTTCCTGTAACTTCTTTATCACACATGAAAAAAAGACTATGCTAATTCCACTCAGTGCAGAGCTGAATCTTTAGGATGGTAATCAAACTGGGGGGGGAAGCTTAAAGCTTTTCAAAAGCAAGCAGATTTTTATTTCCAACAACAAATCTGTCCTCAGAGACACACGCCTAACCCTGTATTTAGTTGTTATTTGCATGGTTGAAGCATTTAGGAGTGTCAGCCATGGGCTGGGATTCCCTTTCACTGGGTGCTGTATGAACAGACGAAAACCTTTGTCTCTGACAAAAGAAGTTTGCACCCCAATCCTTTATATCACTACCTAAAAAATTCAGGTTAGGTGATTCATAATGTGTGGCCACATGTTACAAAATCCAGATACAGCTTTGGAAAAAGTTTATTATCATTATTTTTCTACTGTCTTCATTTTATGCATTCATAGTACACACTGTGTTAGGGAAACCTGAATGCACTGTATTGGTTAAAAAGATGCTGTCACCAAACCATGACTCCTGTGTTTTATTTCCAATTTGGCCACTAATTTATAGTATGACTTTGAATGGGTCATTTATTTGCCTATTGCATCCATTTGTCTGGCTGTAAAACATGCTGAGTGAATTGTGGTGAGGCTTAATGTCCAAAATGTCCATATTCTCCCACATAGGCTGAAGAAACAGTCTTCTATTTGTATTACTGTACCACATCCATCATTGCACACCTGGTTCTCCTTACATGCAAAATATTACTGGCACTAACAGAACTTGACATTTAAAAAGTATTTCCACATGAAGCACTGCGTGGAAATTCATTTTTACTGTTAAGAAAAAAGCTCACGTAGGCACTTACCAAGAAATTGTTAGTACATTGGCAGTCATGACAAAGAAGAACGGTGATAAGCTAGCAGTGATAACCTGTTAAATTGAAAGGAAAAAAAAACACCACTCTGTGAACTTGTGATATCACAAATGAAAACTGAAATACTTTTGCTGAAATTCAATTTTGGGGTGTGCAGTCACATATTTTTCTTTTCTTTTTTTTCTTTGTTTTCTTAACCATTAGGTGCAGTACCTAAAATAGATAGTCACTGGGCAGGAGAAACCCAATGAGTCTGTGCTACACAGTGAGACATTGCTAAACGGGAAGCCTCCACTCCAGCCCAATCTCCCTCCCTTATGCAAGTACAGAGACTACATATAGGCACCTCCTTTCCCCTCTGGACAGTGGGAGACAGGCCAGAAACGGCAGAAAAAGACCCAACAGAGAGGGACACAAGAGCTGCGCAGCCAGCTTGGGGCAGGAACCTGACTGTGGGGTATTGCTACGAAAGCACATGCAAAACATGCTGCTCATTAGGCTGGGATACCAATGGAGAAAATAGTACGACGGTCACGCATCGCAGTTCAATTTTAACTCCTACAGAACCTGGAACACAGCAGAGGCAGGGCAGGGAACCAGAGCAGAGGGTCCCTTATCGCACATCCCAGCCGGCCTGGCCTGGAAACCTGCTAGCTTTTGTTTGCTGACAGCAGACTGGGGAGAGCAGTCAGATCCTGGGCTTGAAAAGGCTTGTATTTCTGAGGAGAATGAGAGCTTGATATGTGTTTGTGAGTGTAGAAAAGCCAAAAAAAGGAACAGGGTATGGGATAAACAAAAGCAAGGTAACTTCAGTGGGTTAATGTTACAAATCTCTCATTACACAGAGGTGTCCTGGGCAGAGAAGCTGGGGGCAAATGACTTTATATTTCCATGGTCCTGATCCCAGAAACAGCTACATTCCGACATACAATGGTTTGTAACAGATCCCTGCCTCAACAGCTACGGAACTACCACATCTGCAGCCCTGTGCGCAGTTTTGGACATTTTGTTGCCAGATGGATAATGTAAAATGGAAAGAGTTCAGAGAACAGTGACAGAGTCATTAGATGGAGGGATTGATTTTCAGTCAACAGTTAGGATAAGCAATGCCTGTGGGAAAGGAAGACTTGGTAGTGATTTACAAATACTTGGGAAACACAAGCACTGAGGAATGAAAGGAACTATTTAGGATAGTACAAAATTGCCCAAGGAAAAAGATGAAATTAAGAAACAAAACATTTAAACAATTATCAGCTAAGATTTCCTAATCGTTGTTTGTCTAGTTGGCTCCCAGGGGAGAGAGCAGAAATTTCATTCCATAATCTATTACTTGTTAAAACACTACTACATGTGCAGTAGGGAAGCAAATGCCATTAAAGAGTAGACTCTGTGCACCAGACCTTGCACTAACAGTTTGTTAATCAATACCCACTACATTTATTATGGAGTATAATCAGTGCAGGATCACAAGCAGCAGTGGATGATGAAGAGATGGTTGTACATCACTTCTCCAGCCCTGCTCTAAGAGGGACAACAATCTAAAGCTGGCAGGGAGACCACGCAATGGCAGTAAGCACCACACAGGAGCAGTGGTGCTCCATGGGGACTACAGAGTGAGTGCCTCCTCTGGCCTGTTTGGAGATGTTCTCTACTTTAGGGAGATACATGCATGCAGAAGATGGCTTTTTTCTTCCTCCACATGACCATAAATCACACCCTGACTGTTCTCCATTTGCCAATAGCACAGGCAACTTGCAGAGGGAATGAGGCATGAGATGGACTTGATCCACTCCGTCCTTGCATAGCAATCAAATTGCTGGTATCAGTATAAACACAGACGTACCTCCTGACACAAACTATTCATTCATCTAACTATTTGCACACTGCCTACGACAGTAGCGTACAACATGGGCAATACGCTAAAGCTTGAAGCTAACAGAAAAAGTGAGCTCCCACTCCAGGGGAAAATCAAAAACACATAACAACTCTATCCCTACAGCCTTGAATGTATACGTACAAGAAAATATAAGACTAAATAGATGCACCCAAAAGAGACTGACAGAGGAGAAGGACAAGTCACAAACTGAGAGTTATTCTTCAAAACTCAAGAAGATGATATTGCGACTGTCTACATTCAGGTCACACCTTGGCCTGTCTCATAGTCACTTGCAGCCAGAGGGAGCTGACACCTACTTCAAACAGTGCAAGTTAACCATTCAGGAGCTGAATCTTTTATGCGCTTCACCTAAATACAGCTCCTAGGCTGGATATCTGTCAGTTCAAGTGCAGCACTCTCAAAAACAGCCATATCTTGTTCTAGCAGGCTGGATTCTCCCCTTACACACCTTGCAGCAGCTGGAGTGACCTACAAGGAGCAATTTCTCACATCAGTGTGAATGATTGCAGAATTAACTGCACTGAGTTTATCTTAGGCTAATACTAGTTTATTACATAAAAATATACAATATTCATTACCAAGTATGTAAACAGGAACTAATGAAGGATGGTAGCTGTGGTATCTACAGAGCATTCTTTTCTTTAAGCTGTTCTCCTGAAAGAAACTGAAGTGCTGTATTTGAGAAGTGACACGAGTTAAAGTTGTGTCACCCACTCCCTTGTAGAGTCCTGTTTATTAGAACTTGAGAAGAGGCCAACAGCACAGAAAAAGGCATTTAAGAACCCTCCGAACACAGGCCTTATCAAAAACAATACACCATTCTACTGCGATCATCCCAAACCTCTGCAAAAATGCAGGCTGTAGCCTTTTGGACTATTACAGCAGAACACTGTTGTATTTTTGAAAAATTATGTAAGAGTGTCTCAGTGCCAAAGAGAAACAAAATGTGGGTTGGAAAAGCACATGAAGTACGCGTGTGTAAGAAAAAAAAAACCCAAAACAAAACAAAAGGAAAACACATTGCTAAAACATCCACCTTTGATTGTTTATCTAAAGAGGAACACATTCAAAAATGAAAAACAATTTTTCAGAGAAGCTAACCATATAATTTGTTCCAGGGGAAGAATCTAAAGTCTAGGGACATAGTTCAGGAGGTAATTTTCCTTCAAGTACATTTCAGCATTTTCTGAAGTGTTTTAAGTGCACATGTTTTAAGTGCACATTCAGTTTAAAAAAAAACCCACCTACATTGATGTTCTGAATGTCCTTTAAAAACAAAAAACAAAACCACAACACACTAAGTGCAGTAATCTCTCTTTCTTCACTTTAAAGGTCACAGTTGTCCTCCTAGGCATTCAGATGCCCTAGGAAAAGGAATGAGCTTGCAAGACAAAAGAAAGCAATTAAAAGGACAATCTAAAGTAAATGATTTCCAAATATATTTTGGTGCTGAATCTTTAAAACTAGGAGATGGAAAAGAAAATTTTAATTAGCTATAACCAGCGTATTTTGAACAAAGGTCCCCAAGATTCTGACATACAGTCACTATTTCTACCAAAAGATACAGACTGGCTGGTTGAACCCCAACAATTTTAGAAACAGGAATAGCTCGATGGACTCTGCCTACTTACTTACTTAAAGGAACTGTGACTAGTCAGAACTGCAAAAGCTATTTTTGAAAACATTCATACCGTGAACATTTCTACAAAATTCTGACACAGCTTTCAGTGATTAGGAAAAAAATCCAAGTGTAGCATCATTTAACAAAACATTTCCATGTGAGCTGAAATCTTTCCTGAGAAATCATTTCAAACACGTCCATGCACAAAAAAAAAAAAAAGGGAAAAAAGATTGTTTCTTAAAATAGTCACGCTACATTTAATGTGTCACTACATTGTACTGTGGAAACAAGACCCATTTAAAGGAATGCTTTATTAATGCCTATTTGTCTTGATCTCAACTATTTCTACAGTTCGAATCACTGAGTTATTTACAAGTAATTTTATAAATAAACAAAAATCTTGGCATTTCAGACTGTGTTTGTTATCTCAATCAAAAACAGTTCTAGCTCTATTCTAGCTCTCTAGAAGCAACATATTTCAAGGAGATTCAGTTATAGGAAAGATGTGCTCATCGTAAACACCGAAACAGAAACAGCTGAAGCTGAACTCATTGTACCTAATGACCACGGACATGTGAAAGCTCTAGGGTTTGTGCATCAGAGAAATCACAGCCATCAAAGGTAACTCATCAGATGTCAGTAAGGCATCAACTCTGGTGAAGCTTTAAGAAAGAATCATGAGGAATCACTTAGGAGGGAAAAAGTCTGTGTTTTCTTAGTGGTGAAACGCCTGTCTGAAAGGCTGAGCTCTGGATATTGGTACACCACAGCCTGGCAAAGCAGAGGGATGTGGGGCTCCACAGTATTAACCCACAAGAAGTGGGACAGTCAGAGGTTTCAAATTTCTTCTTGGTTAGAAAAGATTCCCAGATTCAGTTCCCCACAAAAAGGGGTGAAAATTTCAGGCATTCCCATCATTCTGGGAACGAAAGACAGGCCTGGATGCCATACAACATCCCACACGCTGCTTACATCATCATTTACATTTAACAAGCTGCTCTGAAGGACAACACAGTGCTCAGTTTCAGGATCCAAAGAGAAGAAGGGAGTTGATTCCACAGGTCCAGTGTCTGGTCCTTATCAGGCTGAATTACTGGCAACAAGAACGATGACAGCATCATTGAAATGCCGGGTAACAGACTAAGATTCATAAAGCAGAAATATCCTAATGTGTGGAAGAACTTGTTGCACAGTAGGGACAAATCCAGCATGTAAAATCACCCTTACACAAGAAAAAGGAGGAATAGGAAAGAATGCGTTCTCATGCCTCTGCATTTGTAAATTTGCTTTAGTGATTCATGAGTGGAGGGAGGCACTATTAACACTAGCTTTAAAGAGTTCCCAAGGACCTTTGATAGACAGACCACTACACAACTCATGACATGAATGAGCCCCTCCTTTCTCCTAATCACATTATGGTCAGGCAAGAAAAAATGTTCAGAAGAGAAGGCAAAATTTGTTTCCTAAAAGTGGTTTTAAAAAATTAGAAAAAAAATAGAAATTAATTAAGAATTAGAAATTAATTTAGTTTTATAGATAACAAAATAAAAAATAAGGAATGTTTGGAGAATTCTTTGCTGGAGGACCTTAAGAACAGGCAAGATCACTGCTGAGCCAGTCTCCCTATTAGATCTATTTCTTGACCACATAACATCAGAAAATTCTGGTAAAAGTCTGACATGTGACTTGAAGACAGGAGATAGCAATGGCATTCCTAAGTGTTCCCGGTCCCTCACAAAGCAGAAACTTGGATCCTGGGAGATACAGAAATGCAGGGCTTTGCATTCTTTGCTGCCTTGCCTTCTCCACCGACCAGCTGTGGTTATATCACAGCCTCTACGGTGTTAATTCTCGATCAGTTCAAACCAGCCAGCACTGCCTAGATAAATGTGTCATTCTTGACCAAGCTATTGTTGGTCCTTTCCATCTCTGACTTTACAATAACTTTAGAGAAAGATTTTCAAGCTGCAAAAGCTGGCTGTAGATTTTGAGTATCTAGCATTTCTGAGGTGTTCAAGAACATGTTGTTTATATAGCCAAGAACAAGGATGAGGACATTTTCAAAATTTAGATTCTGATTTAATCTTCCTATCTGGAATGGAAAGATATGGGGGATTTAGTCCAGGCATGACCATGATTTGTTAATATTACAACTATACTTGCACATACCATATAAAAAGTATGTTTCCTCTAATTCACTGTTAAGCTGCGAGAAAGTTAAATGTCATAGTTCTTTCTGTAAGTGAACACAGAATACTTTACAAAAGTTTTCCTTAGTTTGTGTACACAGAGCCAATCTTTGTAACCTCACTTCCCCAAACTGCCAAAACCTCTGTCCTTACAAAAAAAGCGTATTTTTTCCAAAGACAGTGTTTTGAAATGGCTCATCAAGTTCACTCACTATTCAAAATAAATCATTCTATTTATCATCAGGTCATCTTCTCAAAACATCAGGAAAAAGCTTCTGATGTACATAAACTTTGTTTTCATTCTACCGGTGGAATTAAAGCAATGTCAAGCTTTTTACAGACATAATATTTGTTTTGTCCCTCTTCTGCATGTTTTAACCAGCTGCCAACATAATCATCAAAAATCGCCAGGGAAATGGATCGGCGTTAGTGCCACTGAAAACTGAAATCCAGTACTACCAAAAAGGCAAAAATTACAGCAGGCAAACACCAGTAACAACATATACTCGTCTGTTTCTTGAGGGAGAGCCACTGAAATAATTCCCCAAATTTCAGTGACATCTCGTTTGTGTATACAACTACTTGAGAGTACGCATATGTACATGTGTGTACACAAATATAAAATGCTATGTCAGGTACGGAGATCTAGCAAAAATGAAACAAAAATCTTCAGAGGAGGAAGAAAGGAACAGTTAATCTTTTAATGCCATCTTCTGTATTCATTAATTCACATGATTTTTCTGAGCTATTAACACCATTCCTCCTTGTTTACATACAGTTTTCATCTCATTTGGACTACAAGCCATTTCTATCTAGACCTCCTCTGCTTTGCTACACCCAAAGTTAAGGCAACCAAACATCGCCAGATGGGTAACTTCTCTGCACCTTAGCAAGAATACTTTGGTTCAGAGAGATCCAGCATCTACTGAAACAGATGAAGAACACATTGACTGTGACAGCCAAATACATGGAAGAACACCAAGGGACCTGGATCTCCCCTGACTGAAGTGGTTCAGCGTATAATGACAAGCGTTTTTGAAATAACGCAGACTTGGGAAGAGATCTTCGTAGACCAGGTGCTGACTGTGAAATTTCACAAACTGCAGAAAGTCAGCAATGAACAACGAGATGCACCAATGACCACCAGTAAGCACACTCATTGTTGAAGGCTGGTACAGGCACTGGAAACCTGCCATAAGCGGACAGCAAAAATCTCTGCTGAAGATGACAAACATGGTACACATCCTTCCTTGCAAGAAAGAGGACTAGAACTAAAGTCAAGTACAATCGGAATGCTTGTGAATACGGCAGCAGGAAAAAATCAAATACAAAGAAAACATGGGAAAAAAATGAATATACTATTTTCCTCCCATGGTCATCAGTCAAAATAAAGCACCATTAACAGCTGCAGATACTGTGCACAGAAGATATTCCCAGTCCTGCACAGTACCTGACTTAATACTGCATGCACAATCAGACCAAAATCAAACAAGCACTAACTGTTTAATTTAAGGTCAGCTTTGGGGATGATCTATCACGGAAATAAAAACTTCCCTGGAAGCTTTCAAACATATTGCCTATTGCAATGAAAAGGCTTTCCATGCAATCCATATTATTTCTAGAAGCTCGAAGGCTCCTTTAAACCAACCTCAAAGTGCCAAAACCAATCTCTGGTTAAAAGAGATATAGCAAACAGGGGCAAAATTCCTCCAACCAATTCTCCTATAAAGCCTCCTTCTGCCAGATATTGATTCCATTGCATTAATCAACACATTGAAAGGACCTGTGAGAGTTTTCAACTTTGTTCTGAGGGTCTGTTGTTAACAATTGAAAGGAAATACAAAACATGCTGCTTAACCTGATGGCTCCAGGTGACAGCGCAGCCCCCTGAAGGAGCAGCACTAATAAATCCACTGACAGGGAAGGATTTTAGACCAAGATGCAGCTTTTTCCAAGGAAAAGTAATGAAGCTTTAGCCTTGAATCACCAAAATAATGGCTATTCCCAAAGGAAACAGCAATGCCATGATCCTGCCTGAAAAGCTGAGCAGCCCAAACAAGGGAACGAAGCAATCCAAAGTGAAATACATTGGAGAAAGAGGGAAAGCAAAACAGGTTTTGCTCTCAGTTCTGCTCATTAGTTTAAAGCTAACCTGAGCGTGTCTACCGCATCACAGCCTGACCAAAGTGCAGACATGCCCTAAGGGTTTTTGTTTCCTGACAGACTTAACTGGAGACTGTCAGTCTATGAATTCAGTAAACAGTGCAATGAGTTTGGGCATTACAGCATATGTAGGTGCACACTGCTCACAGGCGGACTCTGCTCAGCTCTCCTGAAGGAAGAAAACCCTTTAACCCTCCCTGACACCCTTGATCAAGAGGTGCATGGGCCTGGGCAGCATTGTTGCTTAAATGATAAGTGATGCTGGCACCATGGCAACGGTGGCACCATGGCAACGGTGACAGTAACTTCATGATCCACATAGCTTTCATCCAGCCACACAGAAGTTTTACCAGCTGCTGTAAAATTCTTTGAGATCTTTTATTTCATATTTGCCTGAATGCCTGCACAGACCTCCAGCTTCCCTGAAGCACATTTTTCTCAAAGGAGGTTTTGGTCACTCCCTTCTGCCCTTTCCTTATATTTTATTTCTCTTTATTTTTTTGAGCAGTATTAAAACAATAATGGTAAATTCCAGGGGTTCTTTAAGAACACAATTAGTTCCGTGTATTGTGACTCAAAAGCAGCCAGTGCTTAAACATGCCCTGGCAGTCAAATGCCTAATGATAATGATAAAACTTAGTTTTAGTGTAAATGAATCTATCTTGTTTTCATAGCAATTAACTTCTGACCCAGCCTGAAATCATCTGTGTTGCATTTAAAACATAAAACATACTAAAAAAGAGAGGGAGGGTAGATCAAACGACAAACACAATCAACAACCTGCCCTCTAAAATGTTTTCAGAACAGAACCAGTATAAATGTTTACCTCTAGCAAAATCATCAGATAATTTTAAACTGTTTCTTTTTACCTTACCAATACCCAAAACAATAATTTCTATATCTCAGAGGAGTATTTCTATATATCAGCATTCAATTGCTGTAAGAAAGCAGATTTCATAATTATCCCTAGTATGCTTTTAAAGGGCAGACAATCCTCTGCATTTCTATGCGTAGATACTCATATAAAGTTCCAGTATTTAGAGAATTAGGTATCCATCCGCTACTTTCTATTGCATTTATGAAAATTTTTCTCAGAGCTGTTTTTTGAACGTTCTTTTTGTTTCCAGGATATGATGACCAATACAACCAAGACACAGATCCTGCAAGACTGAAGCAAAAGGTGGTTGTATCAGCTTCCTTAAAGTCATTCAGCATCCTGTCTTATCAGATTAATTATTGTCAAGGATTAATGTGTAATCCTTTCAGATTAATATGCTACAGTAACTATTTTTTAATCCTGAGCATCATGTGAATGCTGAAAGAACTGCCAAATTGTTGTCTAACTTCATTATTCTTTTATTCCTCATCAGACAAAGGGGTGACCAAGCTATTGTTCTTGCACCGTATGCATCACATTAGCAGTTTGGCTGCAGGAGAAAATGAGCCATTAGGGGATACTGAAGCTGCGGTTACTAGGTCATGCTGGAACCCAGCTGTACGCCCAGCACTGTCCTACAATGCAGAAAGGGCTCAAAAAACCCCTTCTGTTTCCTGCCTCCAAATCACTTCTAGAGAGCCCTCTGCCTTCACCCCTTTACAGTACATGGTACCTGTCTTACAGCTGTCAGCCATACAAAGATTTAATGTATAGCTAATGGATAGTCTTTCTGATTCTTGGCAATACCTTAATTTCCTTGGTTCTGCACTGTGTCTTTATTTTTTTAAACCTCACAAGAGCCACCACAGAGAAAGCTACAGCAATTATTTTATGTTGCAGAGACCCCTTACAACAGTTAAGTACAGAAAGTAAAGAAGGGTATGTGGGTTACTGGGTGTAATTAATAGAATTCATAAGAAAATTCTCCTCTTGTGAGAAACAATATATCATGGTCGTATGTACAATGATCAGACATGAACAAGACAAGACCTTTCCTTTCAGAAAGGCCTATGTCTGTCAACGTATAAACATATATCAATATATGCATTCATATATAAACACATACTATATATAGCATAGAAATATATAAACATACATCACTGATGAGATAGGACTGAACTATTACAAGCACATCATAACTCATTTTGCTTTTGTACAAAAAGTGAAAGATATCCTGAGACACTTAAAGAAAACCTAAACTCTTTGCCCCTTGTAAAATACTAGGTTGGGTTGAAAATTATGGTAGCTATTTCTCTTTGAACATCAGGTAGCCACTCCACCCCACCTTCACTCAAACACAAACATCAGACTCTCTGTTATAATAAAGAGAAAGTGCAAACATGAAGCATTTGCCTTCCACTACTGAAGATAATGGCCAAAACATACATCTTCCCTTCCTATGACTAATGAGATAGCTGGTGAAGCGCTACCAATCTTCAGCCTATAAAGTGTAGAGTGGTTATAGTACAGAGCTCAATTTTAACAGTGCCTCTGTTCGTATTTAAATATTTCTCTTAAATGTGACCACTGAAAATGTAATCCAGATACCGTTATCACTCTCAGTGTTCCGGTTCTATATTAAGGACACAAAGGGAAAACCCTGTACAATTCATGTGCGTTCTCCCTGAAGCATGCTTTGTTGATACGGAAACACTATCAATCACGACTCAAACAGGTGTGTGCACATGCACCAGACTAACAGCATCTGTTCAGGTCAGTTCTGCAAATGAGAGGCACAATCCATGCAGCTGAAGCTTTGTCAAGCAAGGACAACAAAAGTCATTTAACGGGGGATACAAGAAGGCTTCTTTAGCCCAAATAACTTTGATTTTCTTTGACTATACCAAAAAGTGCTTTGTCCATTCTTGCTGTTACAAGATTGACCGTTGATGCACATATAATTGACCAAAAGCTGAAATATACTTGTTTTTCCAGGTTATACTAAATGCCTCCTGTTTCCTATAAATGCTTAATGCATTGTAATGCTTAACTCTACTTTTTCTCTGTCATTTCAGCCTGTCGAGGAGTCTCTTTTCCTTCCATGCTGCCCCATTACTGCAAAGGCCTTAAACTGCTCCTGCTGTTTAGTCTCTCTCCTGAAACCTCTGAGCTCAGAAGTTGACAGGGCAACATGATTCATCATCTTGTTCTTATTTTATGAATTATTAAATATTTGTGTAATGGAGTAAGCATTGGAACAGCAACAACAGCAGTTAAGTGTTCAACCCATTAGGAGCACGGACACCAACTGGAGTGGACCAAGGGTTTGTTTAGTCAAGTACTGGTTGACGGCAGAGAATTCAGGAGAATTTATGATCCTCCCCTAGTGCAGCAAGTCTGCAGTTGATGTGCACATCAGAGAAAAGGAGGGATTTGCATCTTGACCTTTAGATGATACAAAACTTGCATACCGTGGCATGCAGTTTATTAATCTTTCCACTTCTGTCCTAGAAAGATTTATAAATAATGTCTGCTTCTGCTGAAATTACTAGCAACCCGGTCACTGAAACCTTTTGAGCAGATCTGAACCTGTAAAAAATATACACCCCTCTATACTTTTACAGTGAATTGTCTCAGTATTCTCTTCTGTTTGATACCCTGAATTTTACTGGTCAGTAATATTGAATACTGTGTTAAAGAACTATTTTTTCTATCTGATCTGAAAAGTATTGCTTTTCAGTTTTGGGGAGCAGCCAGCTGTTCTAACACTCTGCCACTGTAAAATACCGCAGTAAAATACACTTCATCTTATGTTAAGTTCAACAAGAGCTAGCCTTTTGGCATTCCAAGTTATCCTTCACCTCATCTAACCCTTATGAGATCATGAAACAGGGATTACCGTAAAGAGACAGAGAAGGCTGATAACCCGGATAAGACGATCATGCTTTTCATTGTCACACTTAGGGGGCGAATTGAACAGGCAAACTGAGAGTTTGCTACATACATCTGGCACAAAAGGAGTTGGCTCCTGGGGAAGGACCGAGCTCAGCATCTGCCTATGTCTATCTTCCTCCCAAGTGCTAGATGCCAGTGGGTGGGCCAGTAGCCAGATCAGGCAGGAACTGTTACTATAACTGCCTTGCAGTATCAGGACCTCAGGACCTCTGACTGAAGGCGGGAGAAGAGGCAATTCCAAACCCTGCACAGGCGGACCATGACCTCCCACAGCAGCGGCTCAGTGATGGCTCAGCTGGCATCCAGGAGGAAAAAAAAGCTGGTTTGAGCAGGCAGAGTGTAAAGTTCCTGGCAGCTGGGGTCCGTGTAGAAAAGGAAAATTGACTTGAGTTTCCTGGAGGCAGAATACATTGGCACTGTGGTGGAAGACAATATTTTTAAGAATAGACCGCTGTGATAATTCTTGAGCTGGGTAGGATGCTTCACACATCATCAGTGACTGCTCTTTCCATGCTAGATTGCCCGAAAGTCTCAGGCTGAACACTGCAGGTTGAGGCCATTGTCAGTTCAAGACCTGCGTGGTTTTTGAGTACATCTTCAAACCTCTTCTTGCCCCCAGTATCACTGCTATCAGAGAACAGATCCTATGCGTGCTGCTTTACTTACAGATGGAAAGCACAAATGTTGCTGAAAGGGTTCAAGGATATTATCAGAACCAATGAGGACGCCCAGCTTAAGGGCAGTATTTTAGTGAAAAGCAATATAATGCATTTTTCCATTGTTAAAATCTATAGAAACACCTGAAGTGCTTATGTTCCTTGTCAACATTATCAGATGTAAAACATTTTTCTGTCATGACTAACTCAGAACTCTGTGAAGGATATCACTAGTATCAAAAATAGCATAGGAAACTTCGGGATGCGTAATCAAGTATTTTTTTTTAAATCTGTTAGCAAAAATAGCAAGTTTCCATCAACCTCTCTCCCACATGACACTTACAGTTTTGGTATTTCTGTGCATGTATAAAGTCCATTTCCTATTGTATTTCCCATCTCACAACTCCTTTGGGAAAACCTAATTAATAAACAAACAATTCCCAGACCAGATAACTTAATCTCCCCGCTGACCCCTTTCTGTACAACCCAACAATAATAACAGAGACACAGTCTCTGCATTGCCATTCTTTGGTGTGTTTATGCTGTTTTAGTAATGATGTAATGGAAAGAAGTCAACATGCTATTATTATTATTATGCTAAGGACTGCAAGTAAGAATTGGTATTCTTTAAGGTTTTATTTTTCCATTCAAAAACAAAAGTTTTTGCAGGGCTTTCTAACCATTTACTGTTACAAAAGGTCAAAATATTCAATCAGAAACCTTAAAAAATGTGATACTTGAAACAATGTTTTTTAAAACATTAACACAGCTAATCCATTTTGAGCAATACCTTTTATGAGCAATGTCACAAAGTTACACACTTAGCCCCATGGGCCTCAGCGATTCCTGTGCATCCTGTGCATGGGAAGACAGTGACAGAAGTGACTATAGTTGACTATAGTCTTTGGCCTCCCGTTCCCTCAGAAAGGGTGGGGAAGACTCTGCAAGAAGACCCATTCCTTTCTGCCCGCTTAGGACAATCATCCACAGCAACATCCATGGAGAGAAAGCTGGACTCTGCCCTTTTCCTCTCTGTGCTAGCTATGGACAGGACGAGAACAGCTCACCATCATCTCCTAAGATTGTTTGAAGGCTATGTGATTTCCCTGTGCAGCACATATTTTAGGGACAGGCCATAAGCCATTCAGTCAGAGCCCTATGGCTGCTTGCTGACTTTTGTTGAAAGTCAAAATCTAATCCTTAAACAGGTATACAGATGGGATTGAGAAATGAACACACTCGAAATTTTGCAAAGATTGGTTCTGAGTTAGGGAGGGAGAGGAAGAGAAAGACAAGGAGCCCCATTTCAGACAGCAGCAGCTCACTAACATGAGAAGTTTCTGAAGAAAGCAACATGGAGTGTGACACCAAGTGCCTATCAGAGACGGGTCAAGATTTGTGAGGCAGTCCGGAGACATTTCACCCAAGAAGGTTTTTAACAATCAAAAAAGCAGCTAGCGATCCTGAAAAGAAAAGAGAACCCACACGGGAGGAGAATATGGCTATTTTTGCTCATTTTTGGAAGCCTAGCCTTAGCTAGCTTTGAAACCTTCTACATTTGTATGTTATATAGTGAACGGTTCTCCCATATAATTTTGGCATTTACATCAGTACATTAGCAATGGAAACGATTTCCAAAACAGTCCTCGTTCTTTTGTCTTCTCTTTGTCACACTTATGATTCATCTCCCAGCCTCAGCTCTACATATGTAAGTAACTCTAGGAGACCAAATAAAAACACGAGAGACTAGGAATCTGTTATGCAGAGGAACCAATGAACTTGTATCCTCTGCAATTCAACATTCTGTTAGATTTGACAAAATCTACTTTTAAATTGTCATTTTCTACTGTCAAGCATATAGACATGGCTTGTCAAGGGTAGGGGTGAAAAAATACCTTCCAAAGACACACTCCAAGCTAGCGGTTCTGCAGTTAGCTTTATGTTCAAGAGAATGACAATACCAAATGTACATGACGCACTTCAAATGGATATCATGATGGCTAAAAGGAAACAAACTGATTCAGAGCATCTCTTTGGGCTCAATCTATCAATTAATGTCGGCTGAGACTGGATTTATTATATCAAGCACAGATGAAAATTGTGGTGCGATACTACCCCCAAGTTGCAACACATAAATTTATGTAATTTTTCGTGTGACTATGTCATGCCCAAAAGCTGTGTAGCTGCCTTTTTCAATGGATACACCACTGCAGCCCTATACAATACCTCTTAGTGTACAGATTAAAATTTTCCATTACCTGGAGATTCAGAATCTCCAAGTCTCAGCTATTCTTACAAGACAGCTTCCTTAAGTTGCAATAGTGCCCCTGGGAGACTGTGCCACTTAGCTTAGTGGTCATGTACCACACAAAGGAGTTGTTATGGAGACTGATGTCTTCCCAACAATTATATGGTGTAATTAGTGTTGGATGCTACAACGTAACTATCAAGCTGTCTCCATGGAAACTATCTGAAAACCTATACTTTAAAGGTTTCAGCAACTGGTCTTTTTTATAGACCCTGAAGATGCAGTTAAGAGCACACTGATTGCCTTATCTGCTTGTTAAGCTCAGCAGAGAAACACATTTTCTTTTCCAAGGTATTTGCTTACTCCCCATGGTGATTCACAGGAATCAAATATATGTGTCAAGAATAAACGTATATATTACATACAGTGAGGACCAATCACAAATCAATAAGGATTTTCACTATTTTTAATTATCTTTATGCATGCGTGTGTGCATAACCACATGCATAAGAGTACACAAGGTGCATAGATGGAAGAAGCTGACTTTTTCTTTTATGAACTCCTCCTCGGCATACTTGAAAGCTTTAGGGTCATGGAAACTCCCTCTTTTAGATATGCACTTCAGACCACACTGGTGCCATGAACGGTACCTATTAGCAGAGTCCAGCCAGGTCTAGCACACAATTCTCCCTGTCTCCCAGGGCTTTGGCTTGGAGCTGCACAGTTTTTCCAGGTTGGGCAGATCTTGAGACAGCCTTGCATGCAGTGCAGGATCTTTGCCCAATGAAAATGCACTGTGTTTATGGAATACCAGTGGGAGTTTATGACATTTTTGCATAAAGCTTTATGAGGTCCAAGCCAAGAAAGCAATGTGATTTTCAGCCAAGAATCTCACTGTCACTTTTGTCTGAGCACAGCAGCATGCAAAGAAGAGACTACTTCAGTCTACAATATAACCAAGTGGGCAAGTGCTGGATAACCAAACACATTCTTGTTCTGGTTATGATATACATATAATTTTTTTAAACAGTTTATTTAATCTAGAACCCTCTCCCATTAAGGCAGAGATGAACAAGGAGAGCCATTTGCTTCAGAAGGCACCAATGGCAGGACTCAGAGTGGCACCTATTTCTGCAAGCAAACAGCCCTCAGCAGAAGTAAGGACCCGACATTCTGGACCAGAATATTTTATAGCACTTGCACGCTAAGCAGCAGGGAGAGAGGAATTAAGAGATATACAAATAGAAGACATGCTTTAGCAGAGGCTTTAAGACTGCAAAAATGTGGAAAACACATGAATTCCTTTTATTTCTCTTGGTTGGTTTGCCCCTGGAATTAAAGCAGATAAAATTCTCATGTGAAATGCTATCTGTGAAGAGAGGTGCAGTGAGCATAACCAGGCTAGGAGCCCCAGAATACTTGCAGTTGTGGCCTCTCCATTTTACGGGAAGCAGGAAAAAGAGAATTTCTGCTTTAATAAAAAACATCAGTACTTTTCCAGTCTTTAGGAGGGATATCATCATTTTTTTGCTCTGACATGAAGATGGATCTCATCTACCCATTCTCTTCAAGACACCATGGGGACCAAAGAAGCAGATACACAGACACAAAATATAAAAGCAAAGACTACAGCAGGCATTCTGAAGAGCTGTTATATATTTTGGGGAAGGACTAAAACTGCTGGGGTAGAATTACAGTGGGCTACAGTTAGGTAAATAAGACCAACAAATAAGATACTCTTTCAGACGCTCCTGCAAAAGTACTTTCACAATGTCTGGCAATATAGGGTGATCCGGTGCAAACACTTCCAAAGGTAACAAACAAGGAACCAAAGCAGCTGTCAGGGGATGCTTTTCTGGATCAGGGAGCCTCCAACACTATTCAGGTACACTAGAGATTATGTAACGGTGCATGGGATGGCCATATAAAAAAAGAGCTGCATACTCCTGATCAGATTAATCTAAATTTTCTTACAACCAATGCATAAGAAAACCAGTGTAAAACTCAAAGCAACCTGATTTCAGTTATCCAACTTCATTTCTTCAGAGGAGGGATGAAGAAAGAGAGAATCCAAAATCCACTTTCCACTGATCTTCCCATTTATTCTCCCTCTTTATAACAAGCCGTCCCAATAGGTTCCTATCGGAAACATGCTGAATTCCCTACTACAAGCTTATTGGGATGACACTAAACATGACACGGGAGTATGAATTCGTGAGTAACCAGTATCTTGCTGAAGAAATGTTCTGAAATACCATTTTGTCCTTCTATTCATGTTTTAAATTATTTCTGCTGCTTAACTTTTGGAGACACTAACAGGTTTCATCACCAGATATAGATTGGCAGCCTTAATCTAAACAAACTCACTGACAGCACTGTTAGAGCTCATTAGCGTTCTCACCAGATGCTTCTGTCTGTATATATGAGCATCTCCAGTTTTTCTTTCCAGTACACGACCCATGATACTAGCATAGCTTTCAAACTAAAACAAGAAATCTCAGTATAGGTTCAAATCCTTGCTCTTCTGGGCATCAAATCTGTGCAAGGCTATGACAAAACATTCCATATTTCTCAGGCTTCTTAAAAGCATTTTTTTGTTGTTTTACAGATCACTTTAGCAATTTTTTTGGCATTTCTCACTAATCTATACAGATATGACTAAGACACACACTATTTGCTTTCACAGCAAAAGTGCAGAGAGCACTTGTCATTATGAATATCACACAGGGCTATACATAGAGATGAAACCTGTGTTTCGTCTGTCTCTGCACAAAGCAATGCTTTGACATGAAAGCTGTCAGAAATCATTATGGGGAAGAATTTAAAAACCTCATACAATGATTAAATCGCCGCAGCCAAAGTAAGTGTCATAAAAACAAGTTATGACCCAGCTCCAGTTTTTAAGTGAATGAAAAATTAGAGGGCAGGGAGGCCAAATATGCGGGCTTCACAAAGAATGTCTCTTTGAATCGGCAAAACAGGCCCAATCAGATCTCATGGTTAGTTTATTGGTCTATCGGCACTTAACAAGAAATGAAGTGGTGGCAACAATCTCAGCCCCAGATCATCAGTCACATAGGTACAAAGCATCCAAATGGAAAACAGATTTTCTGATTCTCTGCACCTCCCTAGAGGTCTGCACTGTTGTCTGAGGACTACAGCGTTCTCCTTTCTTGGCTCATTTGCAAGATAAACATATTCTGGCCTCAAATGCTGCTCCTTTCCAACTGCTGGTGAAAACTCCAGTCAGTCTGAGAGATTAAGAGGATGATCTAGGGCACTACTCAATCCAAGAAAAATGCTCATGTGGGAACGCAAAGCTGTTGTTGTTTTTTTTCCACTGTATCTCATTCTGCAAGTCCAGATTCAAACAGTTTCTATCTTTATTCTTTATCCACATTAACTTCCTTCCTCTTTTTTTTTTTTAAAGGGAGTCACACACTTGGATTTAAATAGATTTTTACAGTACCAGTTAAATACTGCTTTTCTTCATGTCTGATGACTTAAGATGTGATTGAGACAGTTGTCATACACAGGCAATGTTGGGCTGGATCAGTATGGATCAGTATGCAGTTTTAACACTTCCAAACACCTGCAGGAAGCAGCATTAGAGATCAGATAGATAAAACTCTTCTTAACTACCCCATATGTAGATTTATGGTTCCTTACAGCTACAAGATACCTTGCGAGAATTTTGCAAGAGCTGGTAGATCAGCCCTTCCCCTTGTAGGCAAGCTCCAGTTCAGCTCTTGCTTTCTGCCTATCCATGTCTGTCTCTGCAGTTTCTTTTTATCCCTGTTCTAAAATTGCTGTATAGTGTTAGCGAATTTTTCAAGCATTCACTGACTTCTACCCCAAAATCAGCTGCATTTTAGCACTTGGAGCAGCAGTTCCTCAGTGCTCCTCATGCTGCCTCAGATAGGTATGGCAGAGCCCATTCTTATAGCAAGCTTTAAAACACTAGTGAAAGATATTAGGGAAACTGCTAGTTTTGATAAAATTATTAGTGCTACAGACAGATGTCGTGTCCTTATTACTTATTCCCCTCTTTGAACTCAAGGCTTATAATCTGAGTGCTTGGTTGAAGCTACAACAGGAAAAGGACTAATTTGCTCTGTTACAAAAACCTTCCTAAGCAAGACAATTAAACCGTGCACATTAACAAACCGACTTTTAAGGCTGAAGAACAGATTAAATTATCATAGTGACACAGGGACAAATCTTTAGTTGCTATAAAGGCATGTTAACTTCACTAACAACAGTGGCTATAACAAACTTTGTCTAATTTATGTCTAGAGTTGGCCAAACCCCCACAAATCTAGAAACTCTTGAACTTCAGGAAAGCTTTGATGCAGCCCAGACTTTGTGGCTCTGATCCACTTCATCTGGGAAGGACCCAAATCTACTTAAAATATATATTTCACAACACATCTTTGCCTGCATTTTTTTCCAGATAGGTCATAAATACCACATGTAGAACCATTTCTCCTTATTCACAATACCTACTAGCAGAGCCAGCTATTCCCATCTCCAACCCAGAATCTTAAAAAAAAAAAAAAAAAAAGATGCAAGAACAAGTTTTAGATCAGTTGACTTGCTACCAAGGAGCAAGAAGAAAGCTAAGGTACTAAAATCTGCACAGTCAGAATGTTTGGAAGAAATTCAAACTGGTGAGAAACTCTGTGACTTGTACAGTGTGAAACAGCTTGCAAAGCACAAAACAAGCCATATCACTCCCTGCTTGTTATCCCCAGAAAAACTAAAGACTTATTTGACTACAGTTTCTAAACAAGCATATTATGCAAGTCTTTTTTTTTTTTTTTAAGGTAACAGCTTCATTCACTGTAGTAAGAAAGCTGTGATCACAAACCACGTAGGAAGGTTGTGGTTTTCAGATGACCTAGCTGAGATTGATGAAATAAAGTAAAAACTAACCAGGGAAAAAGTGTCTGACAAGCTCTTCTGACTGCACTTACACTGATAATTTAACAAATGAGCTGTTAATAACTTAAATCAAGTACAGCCAGATCCTAGATCTGCAGATCATAGGATAATTCCAGTAGGAATGGACCTCAGGAGGTCAGACCAGGTTGCTAAGGGTTTTGTCCAGTTGAGTCTTGAAAACCCTCAAAGACGGAGACTGCACAGCCTCCCTGGGCAACCTGTGCCCCTGCCTGACTTGTCCTCGGAGTGAAAAAGTTTTTCCTCATACACATTTTGAACTTCTCATTTCAACGTATGCTTGTTATCCCACTCCATGCACCACCATGAAGAGCCTGGATCTGTCTCGGTAATTTCTGCATAGCTACTGGGTGGCTGCTGTTTGTTAGGTGGTCCCAAAGCTGTCTCTCTTCCACACTGAACAAGCCTGGTCCGGCAGCCGCTCCTCACAAGGCAAGTGCTCCAGCCCCCTGACTTTCTTGGCAGTCCTCTGCTGAACTCGCTCCAGTTTATCAATGTCTTCCCTGTACTGAGGTGCCTAAAACAAGGCTCCCTATTCCAGATGTGGTCTAACAAGTGCTGAATAAAGGGGGTACGATCATTTCCATGAATTTACTGCCTGTGCTACTGTTAGTACGACCCAGGATACTTTTGGCCTTCTTAGCTGCCAGGGCACACTGCTGACTCCTGTTGAGCTTGCTGTCTACCAAAGTCCCTGGGTCCTTTTCCACAGAGCTGCTTCCAAGCCATTCAGTGTCCCCTGTATTATTGCCAGGGGCTCTTCCTTCTCATGTGCAGGGCATCACATCTGTCCTTGCTGAATTTTGTACGATTTCCGTGAGGCCATTCCTCCAGCCTGTCCAGGTCCCCGTGGAAGGCAACCCTGTCCTTCAGTGTTATTGACTGCTCCTCCCAATTTGGTGTCCTTTGCAAACATCAGTGCGCTCGACCTCTGATTCTTCAATAAAGATGTTAAACAGAATGGGTCCCAGGACAGATCCCTGTGCTACTCCAGTTGTCACAAACCTCTGGTTAGAGTAGGAATCATCAACCTCTACCTTCTGAGCCTGATCATCCAACCATTTTTTTTTACCCATCTAATTGTCTGCCCATCCAGACTGCAACAGTCTAATTTGTATATAAGAACATTGTTGGAGATACTGTCAAAAGCCTTGTTAATGTCAAGGCAAACGACATCCACCACTCTCCCCTGCAATGATAGCAGTGGCAGTTCTGGTACTGACCCTCAGGGAGCTAGTTTTAACTCTTGGCTCTGGGAAGACACACTGGAAACAATGACTGCTGCATAGACTCTCAGAAGGAGTATTCTTCTCCAAAACACCTTTGGAAAGTAAAGTATAGATCTGTATTACTGGGATTCAGTAGGCCAAATTCTTAGCTGCAATAACCAGTCCAGCTCCATTAAACTCAGTCTATATATACAGTATTTCACCTCAGCTAATGATCCTGGCTTATGCACCTGATATTTGTTGCCTCAACTCTACACGCAGTCTGCACAGACAGGCCCTAGGAGCATCAAAAAGGAATAGCAAGAGAAGCTAGAGAGATGCAAAAATTCCTCAGTTCTCCTGGAAGAACCACAGATCCACTGTGTTCCTGTAACAGTCTTTCTCTTACCTTTGCAAGGAAACTCCATGCTGCATATTGCCCTGAGGTTGTGCTGCTTTTTAGCTTCACCGTGTGCAACATCAGAAAGAATCCCAACAGTCCACTGCAAGGGATAGGGAAAGTTTGTTAACAAAGTCTCTTAATTTCAACTAAGCAACCTCTTACAGGCATCTTGGTTTTCCTAATGCAGAACTGAACAGTCACCCTTCAAGCAGTGTTAATCCCATTTGGAGAAAGAAAGCTGGTGGACAAAGAGCTTACATTATGTCCAGTACATCTTGGGTTTTGTTCAGTCAGTGACTAGAGTCTGAGTAAAGTAAGTCTGACACTCTTATGCCTGGTCTCTAATGCACTTGCATAATCAGAAAAATAGAGATTATTGGAAACATGAGGTGAAATATTAACTTCAGGCACTGAAATGGCTCTGAATAAAGGCAATGCTAATTTCAACAGGAGCCACACATGTTTGGCAGCTAACTCACTTCAACCTCCACAGAGCCTTGAACTGAAAAAATAACCACTGGAAAGTTTCTGCCTGAAGCTTTCAAGCTGTTTAAACTTCATGAAGCCTAAATTCCAATTAGGAAGTCAAATACATCTCTACTGTGTAACAAATAGACAGATGACTCAGTAGTGCTGGGAACAGAACACTCCAAAGCTCTCCGCTGACAATTAAGTGAATTTTGATTCTCAAGTCATATAGGACAGTAGTCCCCAGTGCCCCTGTAGCCAAGACTACTCTTAAGAAAACTGTTCCACATCTCACTGGACCTCACAGAGCTTACAAGCTTTGGCTCAGGATTCTTGTTTCACTTGTGACATACTTACAACCCACTGGTTGTGAACCAGTGAAATAGTGTAAACCAGCAAGCAGGGAATAGAAAAGGACTTCAAAATATGTAAGGCACAAATTACTGTGTGGCTGGTTGAGAGGCATAAGAGATTCCAAAGTCCTGTGGGAAGCTGCATGGGAAAGGAGATAGGATCAACACAACACACAGATGGTGTGGCAAAAGCTGCCTTGGTATTCAAAGAAGGTATGCTCTTCTGGATACTGATGCAATGCAGTTGGTGTCCTCTCTGCAATAGCAGGAAGGGTGGAAGATGGTAGCTCCCCAGGTCAGAAGTTCCATGCTGGGCTCCAGCACCTCAGCCAAGTTCTGTTCCCTGCTCAGTACATGTGGCAAAGTTGTGTCTCAGCCACATGTCAGTACAGGTGTTTGTGACACACCAAACAGTAGGGTTAGATAACTGCCCAGGAGTAGGAGGTACTAGGGTTTCTTACATTGAGACGTAACATGAGACCCCAAAGGACTATCCGCTGTGCCTGGGGCCAAGAAAGCAGATGCTGCTTTCATGGTAAAAGATAGACCCAAACTCAGCTCCCCGTTGCAGAGAAGTGCTGAACAGTAGAGCATTCCACTCTGAGAAATCAGTGAGTTCAATGAAGCAGCACTGCACAAACTTTTGAAAGTCCTGCAGCTGTCTTAAGTTTGTTCCACATCTTCCGCTCTGCTGAGAAGGACTTCAGAGACAAATTCAGAGACAAAAAGTGAAACAGCTAATTATAATACCTGAAATATTGATGTTACAGTTAACACTGATTTCTTCCATTAAATAAATGGAGCACTTTGCACATTACTATTAATGCTTCAGACATTCTGCACTGGTAGTAGATTTAGCTGCAGCAGCTACCCTTACTTTACATTGTAGAAGTTTTCCTTCGAATCCTTTACGTCTACAAAGACACTAGATTACAAGATGTAGGAGAGCAGCTGAAATGCTTGTTTCTCCATCTAACTATTCCTTTCCACTTGCTGTAGTGTACAGTGCTGTCTACTACACATGTACTGAAGCTGGGGCAATGGAAACAGAAGTGGGAGGCTACAACAGTGGTAAAATTCTAATGAAGTGAAGAGAAGAATATCTGGGCTAGACAGATATCCCTTAGTGCCTCCAGTTAGACCTTGCCCTCAAGAAGAAATAGATTTCACCTACCTACCATGGAACAACTTACTCATTAATACCTAATTGCAAGTTACTTGTAGTGCGGATAGTCCACCCTTGAAAAAAGACACTTTCATACCAAAAAAATACATACATAGGGAAACCATTTTTAATATCCCATTTTAACGGAAATTATGGATACAATTAAGAAAATCCCTAACAATCAGGAAATATTTTTCCCATCAGTTAGCATGAAAGTATTTTTTCCCCTCTAAAAGAAAATATTTCCATTTGGCAAAAGACAGGCAGGGAAAGACAGGAATAATTTTTTTTTTGAGATAATTAAGATCTATAGAAAACATACTTACATTGTCCTGTGAGAATTACACTACTGGGCAGTGAACTTTTGCTACTCAAAATAAAGGAATGCTTGTTAAAGCTTTTCCCTTTTACCCAAAAAAAGCATTCTGCCAAATAACAAGATGTACAGACAAATAAATCCATGTACACCCATATACTGCTGAAGACTAATACTTTGTAATCACTGCAAACAGCAAGTTTTACAAGGGCTAATCCGACTTGAGAAGCATTTGAGAGATGCTATTTATCAAAGCTTTGCTACGTTAGGTAAAAATTATTTTACTGGTGACTGGGAACTCTCCTGATCAGAACAAGCTTACTCAAATAAACACATATACTTCCAGCATATTTGAATCTCAGGCCTTCAAATGCGTATCCACAGATATGCACAGATACATACTCTCTGCAGCCTTACTGGCTTATTCCAGCAGAAACTAGTATAACTAAGGTTTTGCATGCTCCAAAATTTTTAACTGAGAGTCAAGGTTGGAAGTCAACAGGATCTCTTATTTTGAAAACATTCACATGTCCTGTTACAGAGAGGTTACCTGGCGCAGCAGCTGCTATGAAACCTGTAGAAGTACAGGAATGGAAAGTCCAAGGCACTGAAGAGATCACCTGAGGGACAAAGCAATATACTCAGTGGAACACAGGGGAAGAAAATTACCCGTTACAAGCAGGCGAACAGCAATTATATGAACATTACCAGTTTAACATTCCTTTGAGCCTTTACAGCTGGCTGACTTTTCATTTATGATGCTTTCCACATTTCTAATGTGTTTAATGATTTCTCTCTGACCTTGCTTCCAGCCAGGTCCTGCCTTTGGTTGAAAAGGGGGAAGGGATACGTAAGAGTATTCTTTGCTAGTATACAGAAGATACTGCTAAAGCAACAGTTGCCAGTGGATAGACATGCACAAACCCACTTCTTTTATTACAGAGCTCATGATAGTTCCTACTGAAGCAATAGGAAACACAGACATATGTTGGCTGCCTCCCCCTCTGGCATTTGAACTCTGTCACACAGAGTAAGTTGAGAGGTTTAACAAAGTTCTCCCAGATCCAAGCAGAGCTCTCGAGTACTTGCATTTCCAGGAACCTGGACCCTGGTTGTTCTTGGCTCTACAGATTCAGAGGAAGCACCATCTTTCACTTTTTGAAATACAGGACTATTTTGCTTAACATGTCTGTCTATCCTGGTGGGGGAATGCTATATACACAATATGCACCACCAGGCAAAAGGGGGAATTTATGTTTATTTAAATGCTTCTTCCTTTGTTTTTCTGACTGAGCGAAAGTCTCGTGAAAGCAACAGATTATCATCTTTATCCTTCTAACTATTTAAACACCAGTATGATAGGAATATTACCCACCATCAAACATTCAATTTCTCCATTTTTAGCCTTTGAATTTTTTGCTACTTCAAATCCTGTCACATGCTCAAGTGATGGGATACATTTTATGAAAGCAACAATATGAAATCTCTGCATAGCATTGAGGGCAATGCAGAGAAGGAAACAGGTCTATATGGACCGCTGGGACACTGCTCTGAAGAGGACATATTCTACTAGGGAATCCTTGTTCTTTACTCTGCACAACCTCAAAAGGTGTTCTTTGCAAAGAAGCAGCATAGGACAGACAAAGGTCAGCTAAGAAAGGTGTTAGTAAATATCACGCAAATTACACATTGTTATATACCCTCCTCTCCTCTTCCTACATGATACCATATTATTGGTCATATTCCTGTTGAATACCAGGGCTAAAATCCTATAGGGTTTGGCCTCTAAAAACATACATGGAAATGAAAGGCAATATGGAAACTTAAGAAAGGAACAACTTAATCCACTTTACCTGCTGGATGGGATGCAGAGGCCAACAGCACCACACTAAAAAATAAAAAAAGATTAATTGTATACTACAGAATTTATGGCATGGCCTGAACATTATAAATTGACAGCTTTGTATTTGTTTTTTTCATGGTGAAACTTATTCCAGTTCAGTAGAATAACTAAGGCATAAGTATCAATTTAAAAAAAAAAAAAGTTGGTTGGGAAGGAATCTCTCTGGGAAGTTGATTGGAAAGGAGTGTCTCTCTGTCTGAGGATTAATTTCAGCTGTGTGCATACCAATGTCCGCTTTATAGGGATGTGCGTATATTACATCCAAGAGTCAATATAGAGTCTTACGTGCGTGATTGTGCATGCACTGTACATTCATGCCCAAAATGTCAGTCAGAGAAAGCACAAATGCCACAGTTAAACAAGTTTAAAAAAAAAAAAACGCATGAAAATAAAACCAAGCACCAGCCCAAATGATCCACACTTTTCAGAAAGATGCAAGTGATCAAGAAAATCAGCTGTGACCAGTTCTTTCCCTGGAGCATCACTTCAGATTTCTGAGGTCCTACAAAGACTTCATCCTCTGAGTTTGCAGTATAGGCTGTACAGAGCCTTTTTCAGTGCTACTGATCCTTCTGGTAAATTTCTGATTTTTTTTCCAAGTTTTTTCGTTCCATGTTGTTTCCAAGGCTAGAAGTCTACAGAAACACATTCTGGGGCACTGTAAGATGGGAGAAGCATTCATGTCTCCAAAGCAGAGCACAGCTTCCTCCAATTGCCAACAACATATGTCCATGACAAACACCGAAGACAAGAGGGAGAAGGAGAAAAGAGTATCTGGAGAGGTTTCCTCTTGATAAGCAGCAAGCACTGCACTTCCAAAGGTGAAAAGACATTTGTTAATGTTATGAATGCTAAAGCTAGGCTATTTTCCCTGGCTAATTACCAGTGATTCTTAAAATTCATTAGGCCCAGTAACAGCAGTAAAGTGCCAACCTAGCCAGCGGAGGAATGGACGCCTGCACAATGAAGTTAAGGCAGAAAAAGAGCTGGAAGCGGTTCCCAACACACAAGGTTACAGCTAGAAAACTGAACTCACTGTAAATGAGCTACCTGCAGCAGTACAGTGTCATCAGTGTGGTGCTTATACCAGGACAACTCCCATTTCCAGCTATCGCATTAACGCGGCTATCATGTCCAAGCCTGCTCGTTCTCAGCTGGTCCCAGTTCTCTACATGAGCCACCAGGCTACTGCACTTGGTGGCCTGCCCTCGGCATGCTTTGGTGAATCCCAGCATCATTTGCAGAGACACCGGTTGCAAAAGGAACAGCAAAGAGCATGGAAATCCCGTGGCCAGGGAAGCCTCGGGGGGAAGCCTGTCACTGAAATCAGCTGTGGAAGAACATGGGCTGAAGGAGGAAACGGTCCATGAGTGACAGGCAGACGGGTATTTTAGGCTTAATGTTTTATACAATGTCTTTGAAAGGCATCAGCTGGTACAGTATGCTCACATTGTCAATATTTATACATGTTTTTAAAAGATGTGGTTATCACAAAGATACTAAGCAAGGCAAAGCAGATCACTTACAATAGGCAATTCCCTCCCCACCTCTCCTCCCCATACACCCACACTCTCCCCGCACGGGACGCCAAGAGGAATTCACAATAAACAGGCCCAATTCCTCAGTTTCCTGGTAAAGAGAGAAAAGGAAGCAAAGGCCTATTACTTTTGACTGAATAACAGAGAAAACAGGAGACTGGCAGGGCAAGTGAAACTGTATCAACAGTGATGAGAATTATGACTAAGCCATGTTTCTCCACTTTTGCTTTTTGTATTATTAATTTTTAAACAAAAAAAAACAGTCAGATTGGGAAATGCTCAGAGAGAAACTT
This sequence comes from Anarhynchus alexandrinus, assembly GCA_008711295.1. NCBI lineage: Eukaryota > Metazoa > Chordata > Aves > Charadriiformes > Charadriidae > Anarhynchus > Anarhynchus alexandrinus. Next base: position 2,388,941 of record VUYV01000021.1, read on the forward strand.
CCTTCTGCAACCAAAAGGAATTGATAACCCTACCAGACATCCCAGGCCTCAATCCAAAGAAAACATAGAAGGAAAAACAAAACCTTCTTTGCGAAGTGTGGGGCAGGTTGAGGCACACGGGTTAGATGGCATTAAAGCTGTACTGTAACTCTGCTCTGACCGGAACATTAGTAGAAAAGACACGATGATGCTGTAAAACCAGATTAGGGATTCAGAGGTTTCCAGCAGGACAGCCTGGGCATCAGGCTGCAGCAAAACCACAATCCCTGTGCCAGATCTCTCTGCTCCTCTCTTTTCCCCGTGTACTCAATACTGAGGGCTGGGTCACTCATGGTTTTCTTTCTGGCTAAAAAGAGGTTTTGTCAGCAAGAACAGCAATTCATGCCTGCAAAGCTGCCCTTCCCTATTGCAGAAAATCTACTGCAGTTTTTTTAATTCACAAGAGTGACAGGTTAGCAGCTCTTCCAGAAGCCAGATGTAGTTCAGCTGCATAGAGTAGCGCCTTTACCTCACACCTTTGTCAGTGCCATTTATTCACCATTTGCAACTCTCAGGCTGCAAATCTGGTTTTCTCTTCACCAGTGACTACTTGGCTATCTGGCATGCCTTTGTGAACAAACATCAGACAGTGACAGATATTGGGATGTACTGAAACTTTCTTCCAGATTCTCCACAAGAAGTAACACATCTACCTGCCTCAGCACAGAAGAAAGCCCAAGATGAGCCGTGACCCACTTCTAAGACACATTATGTATCCCTCAACATGCCAGGTAGACATTACTACACACACACACCCCAACACTACCCCTTGCCAGCTAGCTGGGGGGACAGAAATCCGGCTCCCTCCTTGATAAAAAGTGGGGTACTGGAAAGGAATAAAAGAAAATGCAATATTACTGGAAAAAACACTAGGAAGTAGAACACTACTGCAGAAGTCAGAGTGCAGGGAAATACAGCACCGCAGTAAAAAAGAGGTGGGAACAAGACTGAAGGATTAGAGGGAGGTTCTTGGAAGTACATTTGCTCTCTTCTATTCCTCCCCCTCCCTGCCCCACATGCTTAAACACAGGGGAGATGGATGAACAGGATGGGGTTGGGCACTGAGAAGCAACATCACCCCTCCCGTCTCTGCATAGCACAGCTCTGCTTTCCCTCCTACACTTGTTCCTGGTCTGGCTCCTTTTTTAAAAGCCATTGAATAATCATGCTGTAGGTGATGAAGTGAGAAGAACACCACACTTTCAACATCAGCAAATATTTCTTCAGATCTGTTTGGTTCTGGAAAGTTCACGTACATTTGCTTAAGACATTCTCCCCTCCCAAATTGTTCCAGATTTTAAAACAAGAAACAGTGCATGGCATGTAGGGACAGCATACGTCAGGAGACTTTGCTAATTTCAGTTACACCTCTGGAAGTGTCCAACAGAGCCAATACAGTTAATGTTTCTTTTTAATCTAACTATATATATATTTTTAATCTAACATATGGGTACATTCTAACATCCAGTAGCTTGGGGCAGAACTTTTGATCTGCTCTGTCCAGGCAGTCTCTACACTCAGAGTACAACTGTGCTTTTGTACCGAACAGAAATGCTTTGAACAGCCTCTATTGTAACAAACCTATATATTTTCCTATGTATTAGGAAACAATTTCTTCACCAAAAGGGTTATCAAGCACTGGAGCAGGCTGCCCAGGGAAGTGGTCGAGTCACCATCCCTGGAGATATTTAAAAGACGTGTAGATGTGGTGCTGAGGGACATGGTTTAGTGGTGGACTCGGCAGTGTTAGGTTAACAGTTGGACTCAATGATCTTAAGGGTCTTTTCCAACCTAAATGATTCTATGATTCTAAACGCTATCTGGCTGTGCCCACACAGCTGCTTTCTTTTCCCTGCACAGCCGCACGTCAGCTGTCTGATCTAGGTTAGAAATAAGGAGCTATAAAGGCCTACTGATAATAGTGCTAAGAGGAGAAAGTTGCACTGATACCACACTAGCAAGTTCCTTCATAAATCACAGATTCATAAAATCATGCTTGTACAGACAAGACCACCGGTACATGTTAGACTGTCCCGCTCTGGAGGTGGAACTGGGATCCCGTCATGGCTGACACAGTCCTCAAGAAGCCCTGAGTAGAGGAAGCAGCATATACCTTAACGTCTGCTAAATCACAAAACTTAGTGCTGGGCACCCTCTGACAGAAATAAGCGCACATTTACAGTAATTCTGACCCAGAACTGCCCGTGAAGAGTTAGCACTAATTCAGAGAATGTTCAGAGTAAAGTGTCCTCTACTCAGTGTAATTTAAAAATATTTTTGATGGTTTTCTACAGAAATTAGGCTTGTGCAATAAAGCTTGGGTGTACACATGTGTACATAGCTCTACGTAGCTCTCAAACACGCTGACCAGCTTCATCCAAATTCAGGAAGCGGCAGTCATCTCCAAGGTAAACTACATGTGCAGAGGTCTCACAAAGAGACAAACCTTGCCAGTGCCTTCTGCAGCAGAAAGATTTCAGCCCCATTAGACACTGGAGGACTTTCACTGCAGTGGCACATCATGGAGGTCACAAACAAGGAGAGCACTTCTGCCAAATTTCACACCCTTTCAAACATCATCCATTATCAGGACAAAACAGAAATCAGATGTCACTTGTACCATTGGCAATGGTACTGTTTGTTTTCCCTAGACAAGATGAGGTCCACATGCTATGGACTGCAAGCTTCTTTAACACTTAGAAATACATACATATATAGACACATAGACATATAGATATCCACAGACCCAACCAAACAAATAAGCATCCAGTCTTCAACCTCCTCGTAACCACCCGTTTTCCAGCAATTGCTTTGCACCATCATCTCACAAGCTATACTGATCTTTAAGCCCCTTAATGGGGGAAATCTTTGCAAGCTTTGATAACACATTTGTGCTTTTAAGCAGATGCTAAAATAGCCATCTTCCAATTCGGACAATTCCATTGTTGTTTTGTGTTTTGTTTTATTTTTTAAATTACATACCACTGCACCTTGGAGTTCCTTAGCAAGAAGTTTCTTCCTTTCAAAAGCCTCTAAATCAATAATCATACTTTCCATGTAATGTGGAACTCCTGCTCTCTGCTGGACACAACTTCACAGACTTCAAAGGATATCATCAACTAACACAGCAGGAACCCAGCCCTGACTTTTCAATCAAAGCTGCAAAATCAAGACCTTCAGCTAAAATCTGAGTTTAAAGGTTCAGACACAAATACAGTTTTCAACTAAAATGACAACTGAGAGCCATAGTGAGGCAGGTGCCAAATGAAGAATCAATTGATTTTCCTGCTTGTTTCATGATTGTCCCTTCAACACAGACACATAGCTACAGCTTATTCAAGACTTCATGGGTTATTTCTGCACACAGCAGCAGATTTGCAAGCTCCATGACTAATACTTCAAAACACTTTCAATAAACACAACTACCTTCTCTGAGTAAAACTGATTTGCTTTGCACTTCCTAGTAGATAGAAAACAACAACCAACTTAAACAAGAGCCTACTTCAAGCAAACTGATATTAAGATACTGTGAACACATGGAACCCTGGTGAATACACAATGGAATCATACAAACACAAAATCAGAGGCCTGCATTACTTATTTATGGAAACAGGAGATCTGATTGAACTAAGATAGAAGGAGATACACAGTATTATCATGTTGATGATGCTCACAAGACAAATGGGAATTGAAGTGAAGTAACTGTCCTACACTGGTGTCCCTGATGAGGTCCTACCAAGCATCTTTTATGTGGTCGCACAAGAGCAACATCCATCTAATCAAATGGACAAGCACAACTTCATTTTTGTTATGCTTATTGGTAACTTCTGCTCTCTCTTTCATTCCTTTTGACCATCTTTTCTTAGAACTTAGTATCCGTACTCCAGAGTGTTCCCATACAGCTTTAGGTACCATTCCAAGAAAAGAGGTCAACATATACAGGATGTGATTATGGATGGAGGAGAATCTAGCAAAGTTTCCATGTGACTCACTTCAAATAAAGCCTCATAAAAATCTAGCAGAAGCCATGCACACTGAATGTTCTGGCTTATATGGCTCTTTAAGGAAAGGACTAACTTTTTTTTTTTTAAATAAAAAAACACAGGAGAGTCTGGTCAGTGACTCAGGCTCTCTCACTAACTACAAAATAACAAGCCACTTTTATATCTCCAAATCAGAAAAACAATTGAAAGTCTGAATTACTCAATCCCACTAACGGCACTCCGAACAATCAGTTAATGCTCATGTTCATGGCACATCGTACTGTTGTAATCACTACCTCCTCTTCTGGCAATTTTGTACAAGTTTTATTTTCTGAAGTGGGGTATTGCCAGGGAGTTACTCTGTAAATATTATTTCTGGAAATGATAGATCACTTCTGCACATGGTGATTAAAAAATTCATAATTAACACCTCGTTACCTCCCCAGGTGTATACTGGCATGTCCACCTATAAGCAGAGCCAAAAAAAATCAGCTGCTAAGCCATTCAGCTTAGCACTGTTCTTTCAGTGAATGTCTTGCTAAATAAATACATTTAAGTAGCAGTAGCTATAAGTTTTCTAAACAAGCCAGGTTGAAAATGAAAACATATACCACATAAAACCAGCTATGGTGTATCAAAGGCTTATTCATTTTACCTGAATACATAGTTGATGTACTGTTGCTCCAGATCACTGGGAGAGGAGGGAAAGAAAAAAAGGTGTTTGTTCTTTTAGTAATGGAGTTCATTTGGTAGAAGAGATCAGTATATTAAGTAGTATTATAACACTGTAATATTACATAATATTAACATTATATAATATATGACACAATGTTATAATTAGGTAATACTAACATTCTATTATAATTATATGCTTTATAACCATAATCTATTTATATTATATATTATCAATACATTAATCAGTATACTAATTTACACATCATTTGCACATTATTTCTGTTGTTACTATGTCAGTGGGAGTCTCATTTAAAGTGAAGATAAAGTGAGACTGACTAAAATTTAGATCCTTTAAACAGAGATGGAAAGTGGTTTTGAAATAAATAAGCTTATCCACATTCTATACAGGCACATATTACGTACATATACATAATATGCAGGGGCAACTTATCCATCTCCATCCCTACAGAAAACTGCAGATTATAGACACTGTGAACATGTAATGCCACCTGCTTTCAAAACAGCTATTGCCTGGCTGAAGTTCTAACACGCACATGGGATTAGTGCAAGGTTTCAAGGTTTTTAAGGTATTCAGCCGTTCCAGTCCTGTGGCAAGTCACCAGCTGCTAAACACTTAGGAGACTGTGTCGCAAAGGGAGATACTGACAGATTCAAACCATGCAGCTTTCAAGACCAACACAAACTAACATTTCCTCTTAATGCCTGTGCCAGTAATTAGGGTTTCTTTTTCCAGGACTGAGTCATCATCCTTTGATAACACACTGTTTAAAACTAATTCAGTGTTCAAGTTCGCAGTATAACTATCAATAACCACATGCTGTTGTTATACACAATAAATAAGGCTCCTCTTGCAAGAGAAGTCATTAATGATTAACCGAGTGGCCCAGCTCACACCGATAATGCAGAGATCCCTACAGTTTACCTGACCACTACACAGATGTGTCTCTAACCCTCTTTGATAGCAATCTCTTTCTTTTTAAAAGAAAATGAAAACACATTACCTTAAAGAGCTAGGTTTCCATAACTTGTGAAATACTTTGTAAGCCCCTGTAATTGAAATGACATGTGTAATTGCCATAACATGCAATCATTCTGACAAACAACGGCTTGTTTGGCTGTGGTACCGGCAGACATGAAACCCTTCTGAATTACAGTTTAGCAACATGGCACAAAGTGTAAACTATGAGTAAAATGAACCTATCACTTCAAATTAATGGTTTTCATAGTGTTATCATCTCAGAGTACTGTCATGCTGTGTTTCTGCTAGTCCTTCTAAAGAAGAGACAACTCCTAGCTCATGGCAACTACAAAGGAGAGAGTGTGTGTGTGTGTGTGTACACATGTGTGTCAATACATACAGAAAAGTGTCGCAGAATGGGTTCTTCAGCCCACCCCATTTTTTGGGTAACTTCTATGATGTCTTCATCAATGTAGACCCCTACAGCTATTGGCTCTGAGCCACCTCTGAGCTCTGTTTAGAGCTCTCTCAGCTTTAGGGTCTCCAGGTTCTTTACATTCTTGACCTACCCACCTCTTGGTTAGCTCCCATTTCTATTCTGGGAAAAGCTTTAAGCACTCAAGGAAGGAACAATAGAGCTTCAGGCTCTGTTTTTTCAGACCCTTTCTTCAAGGCTTTGTTGTTTGGGTTTTTTTGATTCACAAAGAAAACCAGAACATGAAAAGCAAATCCAGTAGAACACTATGTAATAGATGTCCTCAATTCAGCCTCCGTTAGACAAGCTGAGGGGTAGAACACATGTCCTTTCTCTAATGCTCAGTCTTGATTAACTGTGCAATAAATTAGTTCATCTGTTTGCCCTTTCTCGTAGCATCTTTATTCTGTGTCAGCTCATAGGAAATCTAATTACACAAAAATACCCCAACAGTATATCAACAACTTCCTCTCAAAAACAAAAGAAATGGAAAGAAGCTATATTCTGAGCATAAACATTATGTTGGCACTTCCTACACATTTCAAGCACACAGAAGAGGCCTCCTGAAGACTCTAAGCAGTTTTCCACCTCCGTGGCCTAGCACTGCTTTGCAAATGAGACCTCTTGGCTTTGAGAAAGCAGTAACATCACTCCTTACAGCAAACAAGTATTTGAAGTGAAAAATCCTTAGCTTTCTGTTTTATCTAAATGAGCAAATGTTTACCATATAACATTTCCTAAAGGAAAAGAAAAATGCTACTTCTTACTTGTATGTTAACAACATTTTAGAATGGGATCTCTAGACCTCCTTAGACACAAATACATGCAAACACATTACCTCTGCCCTGAAACTTTTACAGTACGAATAGACAAAATAAAGAAGGAATCATCCCTAATTTGCAGACAAGACTTAACATATGAATGAGTCATTCACTAAGTCTATGAGACAGCTAAGAACCAAATACAAATCCCTTATTATCCAGCCTAATACTCCAAAAGACACAAATATCCTAGTTAAAAATTACTACTCTTCTTTTTTTCAGGTTTTCTGGGTCTGACTATTTCTATCTTTTCAGGGAAGAATTATGATTTATCCAAATCAGTGTTTAGCTTGAAAAAGACAAAAGAAAACCTGACAGGTTATGCAACTCATTGTTAATTTTTTTTAAAAAAATGCATACGATTGCATAAAAACCCGCAACATTTCAACATCTTTCCTTTGGGAGCATATTCCATGATATTTTAGAAATTTTTTTTTAGTTTATAAATAAAATCAGTGTGTGCAATAAAGATCCAACTACGAGTTATTGCTTGTTTTTTTCATGTTTCTTCTCCCCTCAGAAAGAAGTGTCTCTTAGTAGGCAACCATCAAAAACTCCCATGCTGATTAAAATTGTATGTGCATTTTCTCATGCACTGTTAACTGACTGCAATATCTAGTTTATTCTGTTGTTTTTTTCAACGTAAAAGCTATAAAAGGAATGCACTTTCTTTTATTTACTGAGCTGCTTCATTCTTTCCAAGTGTTTCTTACATCAAGAACCTTAAGTATCAGTAATTTCATAATAAAGCTGATTTCTCCAACACATTTACTCTTCTTCCTAATTCTTTTTTTTTTTTTCCAAGAGAAAATGACTTACCAACACAGATCAAGTGAATTACAGCCCATAAATAACCGTTTGGATCAAACTGCAATAAAGAACATCTACATAAATAAAAGCACATTCACGTAAACACACATATTGTTATTTCCCTGCAGTTAGCTTCACAAAGCAAGTTCAGTGAGTGGGAGCTATACTACAAAGAAAGAGAAGATGACTAAAGAAGACTAGCAGAACTAAAGTTTTTCCTGTCCCACTTAGAGACCCGGCATATACCAGTTACCCAGGCTCCCAGCTAGTTTTGGCAAGAATAGCTCTGTTTCTTTCAGGTATGTACACCATTTAAAACAATCTGAGCATGTGGCCCACAGTCTGGTTAGTCTTATATTGGCAGTCAGGAAGGGGCAAGAGGATCAGAGGAACATCACTCAGGTGTTTGTCTTGTCTCCTTTCCCCTCTCAGCCCCTGCAGCAGCTAAGCAGCCTCTCTCCCCAACGCTCCAACTAACCACAGAGTATCCAAAAGAGTACTTTAAACAGACATCTGTCTCTGAGCAAGGTAGGCTGTCTTCACAATCAATGGGGAAAAATAAACATTTTTGAGATGAATTCACCTGGCATATTTTAGATGTCTGCTTTCAGGAGAGATGACATATACACCAGAAGCTCCTGCTCTGCACCATGGACTATGAAGGAAGTTAGCGCAGGTGCAACACTTCTGATGGCTACATTTGATCAGATGCATCCAGACAAGTTCCCAGATTCATCCCACCTGACCACAGATATTAACTGAAGTACCTAAGACAAGGAAGCAGCCTTCCTAAGTCTCCAAAAGAGAAAAGCACCTCCAAGAAATAGATCTTTGCTGGACTAAGCACTCTCTGAAGGTACCTCCTTTCTTTCTCCAGTAGGTACAGAAAGCATGTAGAGTGATTACAAAGCTAATTTAGGAACCTCCTGAAAATACATGCAATTAATGCAAACCTAAGTGATTTGCTCTAAGCCCTGTAAGAAGTTAAGCCGTGGTTTCCCCAGCTACCACTTTCACCGATGTGCTGTATGTCCGCACTGCTCAGAGGTTTCACCATGATGCAAACACATTAAAACCAGCAAGACTACAACACAGCAATAGGTAACATTTACAACTCCTTCGAAGGAATCCCACCCTAGCATACAAGTGAAAGCTGCAGCCCTCTCATGCTAACAAGATGTCAAACATCAAGGTCTAACTAGAGCTGCTTTACAAAGCAGAGCTCACCTGTGTGTCACATAAAGGAAGGCACACTGCTGCTACCAGGAGGAACAGCACACTGTGGAGAAGAGAAAAAAAAAACAACAAACAAGACCAAAAGCTTGTAACCTGGATTTGCACTCTCAGCAAAGTATAGGCAATTCCACTGAATTTTACACTGACATTTCATTTGTTTAATTTTTAGTCTATATTTAAGAAGTAATTTCTGCCATCAAAATTAAGTTCTACATTATGCATCCTTCATAACTCTTACACAGCAAAGGTGTGTGCGAAGAGAAGCAGCACAAAACATCTCAGCAGTGATGAAAACAAGTTTTTTGGTAGGTAATATTATTCTTCACTTGCCATGTGGCTTCCCTAGGCTGCTTCAGAAAGCCAAAATCAACCAATTTCTAGATGTGAATGGCTACCAAAAAGTTCTTTCATTGAGGTGAATTGCCTATTACAACAATTCCAGCAGAGGCTGACTCCATTAAAAGTTACGTTGTAACTCCAGAGCACAAAGCAAAGTGGGACTGAGTGGTATTACGCTACAAATGGCTTAAGGACAGCACAAGTCCTTCCCTTGTCCACTGACTTGGACTAAATAAATTCTTAACCTGTGGCTGAGTCAGTATTTCTACAGGCTACACTGAATACACTGAAGTGAAATTTCTGTAGACTGTCACTATTAATAATAACAACAAACATTTGCTTTTGCAGCTTATTTTCCTGGTCTCCAGGGGCATAGGAAAAGACAGAATAAAGATGATAAAAACCCTGGTATCCTTGACAATAATCCAGTGGTGAAAACAAGGCCACAGTAAGTCAGATAATGGAAACAACAGGAAGAAATAAGGAAGATGGTGCCTGTAAGTACACTAGATAATAACCCAACATTATCCATGCTAAGTACAGAGAAGATTACAGAATATGGAGGACAGCAAATACACATTCTTCAAGGGGATGGGGGGGAAGAATGAAACTTTTAATGCATGACTGGCTGACTTCTGTTTGTCTCTTTGTCTCCTTTTTGAAGCCTAAACAACTAGGGCCAAGGAAGGTTGGTAGGTTGTAGCTTAGTATGAATGATTCTAGCAGAACTGGGCATCAGTCACCTTTTCTTTCTTAGGAAAGGCATTTTTAGCTATTTTCTATCACATTAATTATCCTTCTCTTACTGTTTAAGATTACCCACTGGAACTTCAAACCTGATTTCTATCTCCTTTCCAAAAACATATTTAAAAGCACAGCTTTGTTATTCAGGAAGACTGAGCTTCTAGATTTTTTTATTTTTATACGGAGAAAAAAAATGTATCTGTTTAGGCAATTGTTAAAAAAAAAAATAAAATATTTAATTACTCCTATGTTGCAATTTAGGCTCACCGCCCATGGGAATGTGCCTTACATTCTTCATTGTTTTGGTGTCCCATTATCTGAAGCGAATACAGAAGCTGGAGCCAAAACAAGTCTGAATCAGAATCTGAGCAGTTTTAAAAGCTTACCTACAGACTTTCAGATGAGAGGTCTGCTGTAAAAGAGAAAGCATAATTAAAAAAATTAAAATTTAAATATAAAAATGGTGAAATAGTGCTTTCTCCTTCCAAAACTAGAAAAGTAATGACACATTAAAAATCCAGTAAGCCACATTCAACAGCTCATTATGTTTGAGCACTGCTTAGCAAATTTAATTTGAAAAAAGAACCTAGACTACAGATTAGGCTACTTCAACCTGATTTATATTTTCAGATTACTTACCAGCAGGTAAACCTAAAACCAGACATGAACTTTACACCTGGTCCTCAAACTTAATTAAACTACACCATAATTATGTATTGTATGTACTCAAATATTGAGTATTCTTAATTAATTAGGTACCACTCCAGCCAAATCAGTCTTGGTCTAAACTCATGAGAGTTTCCCAATCCTTTGGTCCAAAATTATTCTCCAGAATCTTCCCAGCAAGACCTGTGTTTGCATTATCCTGTCCATAGTGCTTTCATCTTCCAAGAGAGGAGACATAAATATGTGAGCTAGAAGGAAAATATGAAACACTGACAGGAACACTAATCAGAGGACAATGCCACAGGGCCATGCCATGGTACACACTGCTACGTCCCTTAGGCATAACCATAGTGACCTCTTCAGTTTGTTAGGAATAGCAAACATTGGCCATTTATTTGTCTTCTAGATAAACAACAGAGATAATGAATGGAAGATCCCTTCCACAGCTACCCAGAGGCCACTGTAGCAATGACTCTGTGATGAATGATTTCCCAGTGTTACCTCACACAGGAGCTCTCTGGTCAACTAGAACAGCATTTCATAGCCTAAAAAGAGGGATCCCCAATACAGGTTGCAGGAAACAAACCCAGCTCTTACTAAAGGGAACGTGAATTACTCTCCTGACTTCAGTAGGTCTTGGGACAGATTCTCAAGCATTCGAAACAAATCAAAAAATGCACTGTGTTTCCAGCATTTCATGTGGAGATCTGATCTACCTATAACCATACAATACATCAAATACTAGATATATGATACTGGTTAGATCTAAGGTCCCAGTCCTCCTCCCTCTCAGCTCAAACAATGAGATTCTTTATGTGGGACGTGAGAGAGAGGCAATATTAATTTTCAAAAGGAAAGAACAAGCAGGACCAAACCAGTCTTAAAAATGCAGATCAAACTATCGATACACATTTGCAGTGTTTCACCCACTAAAGGGCAAAAGAAAACATCAATATAGATACTTGTCAACAGCAAAGCTCTCTGCGTCTCATTAATGACTAGCTATCACAGCAAGACTATAAAAGCACTAGCACCCATATTAAAAGAAATTAGGTGTCTTGTTATAGGGCAATTATGTCACAGGAATTACCTTGATTGTATCAATTAATAGATCAATTACCTCTTTCTGCACAAACTTCTGGAACCCACAGGTTATAACTTCTGCCGCATTGTGCACGGTGAGGAACACTGGGATTGGCTGCCATTGGGAGAGAACAAAAATGCCCAAATCAACCCAGAACAGTCACACACATAGAAAAAGGCACTCCTCTTAGGCACAGCTGTCCCACATGTTGGTGGTATTGGGTTTGGTTTTGTTTTTTAAGCTGTAAACCCATGCCACATCTCCTAAAAAGGACTTAGACCCATTCCAATCACTATTACGTGGCATAGGCATCTTTAAATGCAAACCCTGCTTGCTGCTTCTCCCACTTTCGAGTGCTCAGTCGGTGTGTTTGCATGAAGTTACCTCAGTGAAATTTGGTCCAGGTTTCTGCCTCTAGTTTTGCCTCTGTGTTTAAATATCTGCAGCTTCCACAGTAAACAGTTCTCATTAGTTTTCCTATCTCTCTCTACTGGTACTAAGAATACAGCGTGACTCCTAGCAACAGAATTATGGGCAAGATGATGTTAGGTCATTGCTTTCAGTTACTGCTAGGAAGAGCTGCCTGAAATTAGGGTAGAAATGTAATAGTTCATACACAAGTGATGTTGAAATTATACCCACTGAGGTATCTGGACACCATCCCAACATGAAATCATTAAGAAACAAACCCCAATGATAACAATAATGAATCAAACACTCGTTGCCCCAGGCAAACCCAACCAGAATTAGTGGTTCATAATATTTCCTCCAAATCAGATCCATGGTCTCTCAGACAGCTGAAACGGAAGCAATTCTCTGCTCCGATTAAGATAATATAAAGACTAAGGCAGTTTTAGGAAGCAGTATTTCCCCACTTGTGTATAGTATTTAAATCACATGAATAGCGAATGAGTTAATTTCTCAGTGATGTCCATGCCTTTTAAGTACCAGGCAATATAAGCAGCAAACATCTCTCAAATTTGACTTTGCATTCAGACATCTGTATTTTCTGCCTTTTTCTTTTCATGTCCATAAAGCTAGATAAACATCACTAATTAAATGTTTTAAGTCATAATGGCAACTTGGGTGGATCCACAAACACAACAGTTACACCAAGATAACTTTTAACACCTCTAAATTAGCAAGGAATGAAAATCACGCAAACACAACTGGCATGAAGTTGTCAGCCCCAGCTTCACCAATTCTAAAAGCCAATTCTCAACCCTGCTGCTGGACAACTGAGAACATAAACCCAGAAGTATCTAACATAAGCATCCTGAGCCTGACACAATAATAGGGAATACAAGAAATAACCATACACAAGGAAAGGTGACAGCAGAATCTACATTCTTCCTTTTGCGAAGCCAATTTATTGGGTTTTTCTTTCCTCCCCCCTGCTTTTGGCTCTTCCAAATATGTTTTGGAGCCAACAATGGCTCCAGTTTGCCTAGCCCAGTTAACCTTCTCCATATGTCTACTGTCTTTGATGTGAGCATTTCTTAAATTTGTGAGTGGGCCTAATGCTTACGAAAAGAAAGGTTTACTGGTTGGGCAGGCGGGGTGAATAGACTCTGTACAAACCTCCCCTCGCAGCTCTGCATACTTCTGTTAATGCATCACAGTCCAGAGCTAAGTAGCCCTCCTCCAGTTCCAGCCCCGAACTCCTGGGCAGGGGAGGCTGCCAGCACCTCTAGGGAGAGGCACAGAGATTAAGATTGTAGCCCTGCCAGTATACAGGAGTGTTTGAAAGCGGGTCCCCTTGGCTTTGATCAAAAAAGTGCATGGAATTTCTGCTTCAGGAATAAACCCACTTAATTCAAATACACTGCTGAGGTGAACCAATTCAGGTACAAGTTTGGGATAGTCCATTTTCCTTCTCACTGTGTCATAAAATTGTTGTATGCGAAGTCATTGTAAGTAAAGCTTCTATGTAGGATTGAATTTAGCCGCAGTACAAGGCATTACATTGTAACTATAGCCTAAGACTACTTATGCTTTCGTCTTTCCTCCAAAAATGGCCACAGAATGGCCTCTAAATCCCCATTCATGTACAACAAAAAGCCATTCAGAAACGGGAGATGCTCCTTAAGAAAGGTTGGGATACAAATCAAAACCATTTACAGCCCCTCTGATGCTCCAGTGCATCTCACTCTTGAACGACCAGAGCAGGGACAGGAGGGAAACAAGGCAACTTACAGGATGACTAGGAAGTAAGAAAAAATAGAAAAGAGGATGTGATTCATACCTCCTCCACCTCCCAGGTGAGCAGACAGAAAAGATGCTGCTGCCAAGGCTTTACTGCCATTTCCAGGCAGGGCTCTCCTTAGGATTCGTTGCTCAGTTTACACCAGGGAAGCCCAATGGAACTTACTTTGACAAGGAACCAAGAGGAAATAAATGCAATCACCCCAAAACAGAGATAACCTGGGGGCATGGGGCTTCTGAGCACATGCCTGTGGTTTCCAAAGGTCACTTGGGTCCGAGATGAGGCCCCCAGCCTTGTTTGTGAGGACAGAGACCTCCTGTCCTTTTCTGCCCTTCCTCTCCATGGGATGTTCAACAGACCACTACAAGCAGAATCTTGTCAAAAATTCCCTTTTGATTCTTCTTGGGGTTTAGGAGCTGGTAGGAGCGAGCTGGCTCTGAAGTTAGATTAAGACGCATTGACAGAATGCAGAAGGGAACTTGTGCAGAATCTGACCTTGCAGAGAGCAGTAAAACATTGTTGTTTTCTAAAAAATCGTGTCACCACTCTTTTTTTTTTTTTTTTTTTTTTTNTTTGATATCCTCTAAACATTCGGTAGGTTATTGTGATTCAAATGGATCATAAAACTGATTAACCTAACCCTTCCCATAATCTCTTTCCAACTTTCAATTTATTTTTTCAAATCCTGTAAAGCATCAAAAGCCTCTCACTGAAATGGTCTTCATCCTTTGCCTGGAAGGATTTCCCACAGATCCCACAGCCTCATTCCCCCTTTTGCGAAGTTACAGCTAGTAACTTCCTCAGCTTCTTCCCTACTTGCACAGTTCAGACCACTGAGGATCTGTTCTGTAAAACACTGAGTACTCTGGAAAGATGCTGAGTGCTTTGGACTGTCGTGGAAGTGCTTTTTGAAACAGCTCTACACTTCGTAGGACTGGACTGCTGCTCTAGCACCATTAACAATGTATGTATTATTTAAACCCCTCCTCCCTCCTTTCCCCCCCAGTGCAGGAGCAGCATTAAACACCTTGTATGAAGGGAATGTTCTTTGCTTATAGAGGTAATAGAGATCTGACTTCTACTTGTGTGCATTTCTTACCAATCTAGATAGTGCCCTAGAGCCAGCATAAATGATGCCAACAAACAGTACTGAAGCAGGAAGCCATGACAGGATTTCAGACCTGTGAAAACAATTAAAATCCCATTACTTCACTTCACATTCTGTTTACATACAGTCAGCAACAGTTGCTTGCAAGGAATATAATAATATGTATCTATGTACATATATTTCAAAGGTGTGCATATTAAATTCATTGTCTGATTGTTCAGTAGTCTTCCCATGTAATAATGAAGTCTGAGACAGAAATTAATCACTTCATCTAATCCCAGATAGGAGCTCTCTGCAGATATATTTTCTTTCTTTTACTCTTTCCCTGGCTCCTCTCCCTGCAAAATTGTTTGTTTCATGCCAGTTACTCCTATTGGTTCTAAAGGAGGGAAATTTCAACTAATTTCCTTGATGCGCTGCAAAAGGAAGAAAAAATGACAAATGAAGGCATAAAATGGTGTACTTGCACAGACAGCACACATTTTCACTACGTACAAATACACTTGCCCACCCACACATTCATTTCTCAACCAGATTTACAAAGAGATTCTTCCTAAAGATCAGATTGTCTCTGTGGGAGCCTGTCTCTTGAGATTTCCTAATGATACTCCTTTGACTAAGCCAAACTCCTAGAGGCAGTTTGACAACTAATGGAGGAATGAAGTCATCACAGATTGATTTGATATATTTTTTAGCCATGGTTATTGCAGTAGGGTCAGGTTTCAGTTCTGAGAAGGGGCTTCAGAATTTCCAATTTTCCTTTTTTGATCTTGGTACTTAAGGGGAGAAAGGGATCAGGTAGGTGGTAAATTTAAGAGAGAATAATGTAAGATTTTGAGCAAGGGAGGAAAGGATCTAAAGCGATCCAAAGGCTTCCCAGGACAGAAGACAATGCTACCCCCATTTACTCTTCCCAAGCTTTGAACTAAAGTCAAGAAAATGTTAGTGGATAATGCTGGTTCCCAAAAGGAAACCAAACTGCTTCTAGTTCCTTATTTTGGATTACACTTCCAACTAGCATGTAAGAATTAAAATGTAATTATAGGTACCGCTATACTACCATACTTCATGGAACATAAGAAAAACAGACCACAAAATGTTGAAAGCAGAACAGGCTGAATGAAGATGAAACATCCCGGAAGATTCATATAAACACAGAAAGGAAAGAAAACCTGAACATCACATTTCCTCTTTTGTTTTTAATACATAATTTTCTATACTTGATCAAAACCCCAGGATAACAAAAATAGAGTAATCTTTAGATCCTTTCACTGGCATAAATATTTGCTCTGGTTTTGGGGGTAGTCACCATCATTTTTTATAAAAACACTGTTCCTTTTAAGGTTATTGACTTCAACTGGAATTTCACCAAGACCAAGATCTAAAACTGTCATACCTCATTACCAACAAGTTCACATCAGACACCAACAAAAATACCCCCACCCTACTGGAACTGCAACAAATGGAAGAACAGGGGAGGGAAGAAAAGAAAAGAGGGCTGGGAAGACGAAAGAAAGACATGATGAAAACTGAATTTTCATTTAGAACATAACGCTCTCTCATGTTCCCCGCCACCAAATTCCAGGAATCCCAAATGTATCTTCATCTCCAAAGCAATACCGCAAAGTGCAATGGAAAAGGACTTCAGATGTTTTTTCCGTGATGTAAGGGTAGAATTTTATGCTGCCAAGTGGGAATTTCAAGACTGAAAAAGAATGCATGGATGTTTGATGTAACGTGTCAGCACCAACAATCTGTCTTGTATGTAAACCAATTAGTAGCTTCTTATGTCGGCAATACAGAGATGCACATGCAAAACAGGAAAGCTCAGTGACGAGCCTGTGGTTGTAGGACTAGATCCAAAGCCCACTAAAGACAAGGGGTAGCTTCCCCTAAATCACACTTTGGAGCTTTGGTTTAAGCAAGGCTCTGAGCTGCTGCTTAGCTGTGGGGAAAATTCAGCCCTACAAGAAATGCCAACCAGAACACATAGGACTCATATGCCTACGAGGGTTAGGCAGAAGCTGGGTGGCAGATCGCAGCACTGGAAGCATTATGCAGATGCTACACGTATTTCTGTGTGCTCCACAGAGCCCTTGCTTTGGATACAAGTTTTGCAGACAGTCACCATTCACCCTTTAGAAGCAACGATGATGTCCCTTACAGCCGGGAGTACTGGGGGAGGGGGAGCAGATGAAAAGCGGGATAACCACAAAACCGAAGAGAAACTACTCTAAGTAATATGTTCTTATTTGGTCTTTATTGTGAAGCTAGTATTCCTGACTTTAGACAAAGGGTGATGATCTCTATGTAATAAAATAATTCTGCTGAGACACTTTGGGATAACCTGAACTGGCTCAGAAAGCATATGAGATCAGTTCACATGACAGAAATACTGAGACTTTGTGGAAATAAACAAACAAATGGGCAGGAGTTTATTATTTGAAGCACAACAAGACTAGGTACTGGATATGGTATTCTTAAGTATCCTACACATGCACCAAAAAAAAAAAAACAGATAGATTCAGAGACCAATATTCTGTAAGAGAAGGGGGAAATGACCTCGCCTTTGGAGGGGGAAGAGAGCTTGAGAGGAAGTGGTAAACAGAAGCTTTGAGACATTATGTTTGTTTGTTGGGGAGTTTTTTGCCTGGTTGGTTTTTGGGGGGTTCTGGATGTGGTTTTTGGTTGGGTTGGTTTGTTGTTGTTTTTTTTTTTTTAAATACAAGAGATATATGCTACAAGTCCAGTTCAGCAAACCATTTAAGCATGTGCCTAATCCTTCTGAAGAAAGACAGATTTAAATACATGCTTAAGTAGTTGTCTGAATTATAGCCAAAACATGTCAATTAATTCTGGTCATTTCGTTCAGTCTATTCTAGAACAGGCATTCTGTATTAGCTAAACTAATTAAGAGGTTTCTCAAGATGTATTTTAATCACTTTTTCTATAGTGTGCTGACATCTAGTGGTCTGAAGTCTCCATTGTCAAAACATGAGCTAAGTTTCCACCAAAACTCTTCTTGAATAAAAATATTCTTTTCAACAGCAGAAAACGGTTCTTGTCCAGTATTTTCTTTAATGTCTTCCAAGTTTTGAAAAAATGAAAATATCTTTTCCAAGCTGGAAAAAAAGATTCAACTTCTTTAATTTCATGATTTAAAGCGAAAGTAACCATCTAGTAATGAAATGTTGAACTAAAAAGGACATTACTGATGGTTGTATTTCTTTGTCCTTTAGACTGTTCTGTGAAGACAAAAATCTGCATAAGCAATATACATTTGAGAATAAGATATGTATCAGTAACTGCCACTAAAGCAAGGTTTGGACCTTAATCCTGCCTCTACCTCTATCACTGACAGCTTTTCCACCAATATCTTGTTTTGCCTACACTGCAGATAAAAGATAAGAAGTTAAATTCTGTTTCCATTTACAACTTCACTGAAATTTCGATGGTGATGTAGTCATTTGCATGGACATGAAAACAGAACTTAGCCTGGTTCTTCTGACATACACGCAGAATTTAATTTCAAATGAGGAGATTCAGTTTTGCAAGCCAACTGTTTGAAATCCAAACAGAAAATTCACCAGTTGTCACTTGGTAATACAGAATCACTGAAAATGTTACATTAGAAGGGAACTCTGGCAATCATCTAGTCCAATTTCCTCAGCTGCAGAGTCAAGTCACATTACTCAGGTCATTGTCCAGTAAAGTTTTGAATATTCCCAGAGATGGAGATTCACCAGTTGCTGTGGGCATACATCTTCTAACTTATAACATTTTGCAAAATAAAAAAGATATGCCACATTCCATACTGCAGAATGGATCCACCTGAGCAGAGTACACTATGCTGGACAACTCTACTGAATTGCCATCACACTCAGTTCAAGCAGATGATCTTTGTTGACAAAGGACCTTCTAATTTGGAGTTTGATTATTATATCAATCCTGTACTGCAATGGCTGCTCTTGCTGGGCGGTTATAAATGCTAGAGTTAGGCAAGGATGAATGATTCCCATTTATGGAACACCCTTCTTAGAAAGAAAGGCAGATCACATTTGTGGACTTCACTGCACTGAGGTTTTGGGGAAGCATGTGTCAATGCTCTTAACTAACGTTACCAAGGTTTCTCTTATAATACTGTAAATAATCCAGGGAAGAGATGTGGACAGATGGTTGGATAAGTTAACCTTATAGTTTTCACTAATGGCTATGCTTTTTTGATCATCTTACCAAGGTTGAATTGAACCCACTTTATATTAGTAATCAGTTGAAATGTGTGTCATTGAACAAACATTAGACTAAAACACAAGATCTCTCCTACATCTGTGAAGCAGAACACATACAAACACACACACACAGTGACTTATATTTTAGCAAGTTAGGAACTTCCACAACCAACTTAACCATGTTGTAACCCAGCTACAGAAAATAAGTATTTAGCAGATACTGAAAAACCCACAGTACCTTGAACACAAGTTTAACTCCACCCAGCCCAGCTTCCAGGAGACATGAAGCAGAAGTCCACCCACTAATGTCTGCCACCTAAAATAGAAACAAAACAGCACCTCTGAATTGTTTGTCCTTTTTAACCACCTGGAGCATGACCACAGAATTTCTCACAGCTCCCTCATTACTAGTTATCTACCCTTTCTCCAGGTTATCAGGGATGCCACTATTCCCCTTTGAATATTTCATTTTTGTGGGCCTTTATTTCCTCCAAATTTTCTAATACTTCAGTTCTTCCAGCTCCTGTTTCAAAAGTTTTGTAAATTACCATCTACCACAATTATCTTAGTCATGTTACTGAATCCCCATTGTATCATCTCTTCCCACACAAGGTTTACAATAATAATAGTGGTTACAACCATGACAATTTGAAGATGCAAGTGAGGCAAGGTTTGTGACAAGAGGTGAATATCTTTTCATACATAAACTGTTATTTTTAGGACAAATAAACGTGATTTTAGGATTTAAAAACTCATTTCAGCTGAAGTATTAAGCCCCAAGGATGATGTGTGTAGTCCTAGTAGTTTCAAACATTAGCTCTATGACTTCCCATGGTGATTCATGCTGGGCTTAAATTACAAACTCCCTCGAACTCAAACTGCTTTTTCCCCCTGCCTTGCATCTTGCGTAGCAAGCACCAAGTGAAGTGTCATCAACAATAAACATCATTACGCTGCATGAGCCTCTGATTCAGAGCCTTCAGAGAAAACATCTTTCCAGCCAGATAACCTTGCATACAAACCACAAAACTCCAGTTTTCTCATTGAAAAGGTATATAACAATTACATATATTCTGCACTGATTTATCTATCTAATGACTTACCCTACCATAAAGGTCTTCCTTAGTCTGTTATGGAAATAGTAGGTGAGACCTTGGAAATGCTTGCAGATAACTTAAAATTAGTAGTGATGCACACTGATGTTTTTTTAAGCTTTAAAATAAGGTACTAGCTTCCTTCTTCCTTAAGCTAGTGGTTTTCAGAGACACGTTCCATGTTTCTTTGATGAAAATGCTTGAACATCTAGCATAGTTCAGAGATACTGTACTACAGTGTCAAATCATTGTAGTACATCTGTAACAGGTACAGAGGTGATTTTATTTATTATTCCCATTCAGTGCAATTCATTTAAGCAATTATTTTCAATCTCTCTCACACATACACAAATAAACAAATATTCACTCTATGCAGTATTACATACAGTTGGACAGTGTCAGAGAAGAGCGAGCTCACTGTCCACATGGGTATGATGAATATTCAATGCTACTACCACAGCTCACTTCACCTTTTTAAAATGAGCAGCATGTGAGAGAAGTTGAAGTTAGTAAGAGTTCCACATCCTTAGCAAAATGCAATATAGTCTTAGATTACATAGGGAACAAAACCAATGACAACGAACAACAGCAGCATGAACTGAGAATAACACTCTTCTCCTCCTTTGCTCATTTGTCACAACTCTAAATGAAAGCACATCTGAGCCACTTAATTTTCAAGGAAAGGTCACCTTAAAAAGCCAGAACTTATGGAAAAATAAGATGCTGAGATGCATTTCAAAAAAATAGAAAAAGGAATTAACTGTGGTAACACAGATACCATAAGGTATTTGCTTCCCATTGGAATATGCTTTTTTACTGGTGATTTACCACACTTGCATTTTACATACGCTACCCAAAACCCTTTCCCCATATGATGAAAGATTGTCCAAGAGACAATCTGTGCATGCATGTGTGTCAGAACTGAAGAAAGCATTCATTGCATATTTAATAGAGCTGAGTACACTCAAAGAAAATGGAGATTCCCAAGGCAATTATTCCTAGAGTTGATTGCAGTCCTGGAGCTGCACATCAGGCAAAAATATAAGCCATGCTAAGCAGCAGTAAAGGAATTAAAGATATGCAGTGTCTGCAGACTTTACCACTATCTCAAAAGAACAAATGGGGGAAGTCTTGACTCTAAGAGGCCAGATTTTCACTAAATGTCTCACAAATTATTAACAGCACTGATGGTATATATGGATATTTGACAAAACATTAAATTTCTCATTACAGTCGTTAAGATACGATAGCGACTTGTGATGCAGAGTTAAAACAACAGCTAAGCATGAAAATAAGCAACACGGTATTTGTGTGTGCCTAAATATGGGTTTAAGGTTGGTTTTCATTAGCATAGTGAAAGAATACACCACAACTGTACATTATCCATGACTGCCATTTCCAAAGAAGGCAGGCAGCATAGAAAAGTAGCAATTATAGTACTGAAGCATAAGACTTTCAGAAAAATGAAAAATTATGGAGTCTACATATCTTAATTACGTCACCATCGTGATGTTTAAAAATTAACCAAGACACATTAATGAATGCTTTACTAAGGCTTCATGAAGTATGTTCTCTAGACAGCAAAAGCCAGTAATGACAAGAGGTACTAAAGTAGGTTTCAGCATGGAACAGCAAAACATTTACTGATTAAAGTAATTTTTCAAACAGTTGTATTCTTAAAACAGTACTTACCCTTGAAAAAGGGTAGGGTAGGTAAATTTCAGGACAGACAGGACATACTGGAAAACAAATACCAAATTAATGGACATCAAACACCTACAGCATTACAACATTAATAAACAATCACAACAGTGACAAAACACAAGAAGTTTCTACCAAAATAAAGAAAAATAAAAAGACAAAGAACAGTTTTCAGTAATTTCTCTTCCCATGCTAGAACTGCTGGACACTGCCCCAGTCACTGTGGAAGGTAGCAGATGATAAAGTACATGAGATACGGAGCAGACACACTGAACAATGGAGAGAAGGCTACCTTCTGAACTGCTCTTTCACTTTCTGAGCACACTCCATGCATCACACTGAATGGAAAAAGAATTAACAGGAACGAAAAGACACAAGAACTTGACAATTAAAATCATATCACACCACAGAGGCAATCTTTAGCAGAATCAAGACCAATAATCTCTATGCAATTGTCTCCTGATCATTAACTCATCTTACAGACCCAATATTCTGTTCACACACCATTTTGTGTAAAATATTAAGCAGTCCATGAAGCCCTTTGGAGATGTAAGATGTGGGGAAAAAAAGCAAAGCCTCTGTGTCGTTGCTTTAGCATACTTTGTCAGGGTCTGCAGATATGGATGCTAGTGTTTTTTCCCATTTTATATGCATACAAGCAAATATGAGGCAGAAATGCATAGGCCTTTTGATGTGTATATCAGGATCTAACAACTTCCTGTACTGAAGTATATAAATACCATTTCTGCAAAGGAAAAGAATGACGGTATCCTGGGCTGCATCAAAGGAAGCGTGGCCAGAAGGTCAAGGGAGGTGATTCTGCCCCTCTACTCCGCTCTTGTGAGACCCCACCTGGAGTACTGCATCCAGCTCCAACATAAGAAGGACATGGACCTGCTGAAGCAAGTCCAAAGAAGGGCCACAAAGATGATCAGAGGGCTGGAGCACCTCTCCTATGAAGAAAGGTAGTGAGGCACTGGAACAGGTTGCCCAGAGTTGTGGATGCCCCATCCCTGGAAACATTCAAGGCCAGGCTGGATGGGGCTTTGAGCAACCCAGTCTAGTGAGAGGTGTCCCTGCCCATGGCAGGAAGGTTGGAACTAGATGATCTTTAAGGTCCCTTCCAACCTAAACCATTCTATGATTCTATGACTGAAGCTTCCTCAGAGGAAAGGAAAGGTACCTGCCATTCCTTCCAGGAGCCAGCAGAAGTTGTCAATGGCAAAAGAAGCTGAAAACTTTCAACAGAGAGGAAACTGTGCTGAGCACATTGTTAGGTCCAGGTTTTAGGTGGTTTTTGGGTGTTCCTAAGAAGCTGGCATCAATATACAGAGACAAAGCATACTGATTCACAAAGAGTCATGTTACACATACATTTGTCTGAACTGCCACAAGGGTTTTAAATCATGTCAATATACCCTCACATGTCTGTACCCCCACTTGCATTTACATACCACCTGCAAAAACTAAAACATCTATATACTGGGTATTTATACATTAAAAACTACATTCAGGTTTGCAAATGGAGGCCCTGTGTCAAAGTCCTTCCAACTTCCTCTCAAGCATAGTTAAGCCTTTCTTACAGTTAAGAACCTTTTCCAATGCACAACACAATCTGGCAGCTCTTCTAGCCCCTTTCTGTTTAACTAATCACTGCTCCTAGCAGTCTGTCAAATCAAGTGTATTATCTCTCCTTACTAACTTTGCTACACGTCTGGACTTCAGTCTACTTCTGACCTCCTTAATAGCAACTGTACCTTGGCACAGAAACCAGTGGCCAAGAAGAGATTTCATTTTCACCTCCAAAACGCTGCTTTTTTCTAACTGTCCCTTTGGAAATCCATACCCTAGTTGCTCCAAAAACATCTTGTCTTTCAGAAATCTGCACCAGAAACACAGACACACTCTCTAATAAATAGGACAGCAAGGAGTAGGTACTCTATTTCCTCCTCCCAGAGTGAACAAGCTACTTCAAACTATGTTTAAACTATACAATTTTATTCACAATGTAGCTATCTTTAGCCTACTCCTGCATAGACATTTCAGCATTACCAAAAGGCAATTAAGCTGCACAGTGGAAAACAGACTTCTTGTCCTTAATTTACAGGTTAATTAAGCTGTCAAAGGATCCATTGAAGTTAATATTTGTTTCACCACTACTATAATGCTTAGAATATTTCAGACTTTTTCCTTGGATACTTTGTATTATTTTTCCCGTTAACAGATCTTTTGGAAATGACTGTGCATTCAGTGATCACTAGATACTTAATATAAAATACATTCAGCATCACTGATGCTTTCAAAGCAGCATAACTTCTGGCTCTATAACTAACGTTTCATTCATTTGAATGAATGAAATGTCACCCCTTTACTGTCTTAAATATGGTGTTGTTGAAACACGCGTGTCATGAAAAGGTGAAGACATCTCACACACAGAAAAGTGAGACCAGTGGGAGAAGACATCTATCTCCTCAATGATGGATGGGCAGCTGACCTTTGGACTGAAATCATAGCATGATTTGGGTTGGAAGGGGCCTTAAAGATCATCTAGTTCCAATCCCGTGCCATGGACAGAGACACCTCCCACTAAACCAGGTTGCTCAAAGCCCCATCCAACCTGGCCTTGAACACCTCCAGGGATGGGCAATCCACAGCTTCTCTGAGCAACCTGTTCCAGTGCCTCACCACCCTCACAGTGAAAAATTTTTTTCCTAATATCTACACTAAATTTACCCTCTTCCAGTTTGAAGCCATTACTCCTCGTCTGATCACTACACACCCTTGTAAAAAGTCCCTCTCCAGACTTCTTGTAGGTGCCCTTTAGGTACTGGAAGGCCACTACAGGGTCTCCCCCGAGCCTTCTCTTCTCCAGGCTGAACACCCCCAACTCTCTCAGCCTGTCCTCATAGCAGAGGTGCTCCGGCCCTCTGATCATCTTCGTGGCCCTCCTCTGGACCCACTCCAACAGGTCCATGTCCTTCTTGTGCTGAGGACTCCAGAGCTGGACGCAGTACTCCAGGTGGGGTCTCACCACAGTGGAGCAGAGGGGCAGAATCACCTCCCTCGCCCTGCTGGCCACGCTTCTTTGGATGCAGCCTAGGATAGGGTTGGCCTTCTGGGCTGCGAGCCCACATTTGCCGGCTCACGTTGAGCTTGTCATCCACCAAAATGCCAGGGTTTGGGGTTGTTTTTCCCATTCGTGGGGTAGCCCTGTCCCAGGAGGGGTTCACCCGCCGGCTCTCCCTGAGTAGGGCAGGACAAGCGGACGGCACTCGCCACCCTCGTCCTCCTCCTCCGGGCTCCCTGCACTTACCTCGCCCTCTCAGCCGCGGCCCCCCCCCGCTCCTGCTACAGCGGAGCAACTGCCCGGCCTCTCCCCCCGCCCGGCCCGGCCCCTCCGGGTCTGGGGCGGCTCCGCGCCCGCCCTCACCTTGTTGGTGAAGCAGGACGCCAGGTAGAAGAGGCAGAAGGCGAGGCCGCCCGCCGGCCTCTTCAAATACATCTGTCACCGCACGTCCCGCCGGGCTGCGCGGGCCCGGCCGGTGGCGGCCATGGCAGCCAGACGTGGCGCCGCGGCGGCGCCGCCAATGGGGCACCGGGCCCCCGCCGCCGGGCGCCGCCTCCTTAAAGGGCCGCGGCTGCCGGCCGGCCGCGGGATCGCAAGGCCTCGCCGAGGGGGGGCTGGGGGTGCGGGTGAGGTGGGGGTGACAGGCTGGGCCGGGGTCGAGGGAGGTGATTCTGACCCTCTACTCTGCTCTGGTGAGACCCCACCTGGAGCACCGCATCCAGCTCTGGAGCCCCCAACATAAGAAGGGCATGGACCTGTTGGAGCGGGTCCAGACGAGGGCCACGAAGATGATCTGAGGGCTGGAGCACCTCTGCTATGAGGACAGGCTGAGAGAGTTGGGGGTGTTCAGCCTGGAGAAGAGAATGCTCAGGGGAGATCCTGTAGTGGCCTTCCAGTACCTAAAGGGCACCTACAAGAAGTCTGGAGAGGGACTTTTTACAAGGGTGTGTAGTGATCAGACAAGGAGTAATGGCTTCAAACTGGAAGAGGGTAAATTTAGAGTAGATATTAGGAAAAAAATTTTTCACTGTGAGGGTGGTGAGGCACTGGAACAGGTTGCCCAGAGAAGTTGTGGATACCCCATCCCTGGAGCTGTTCAAGGCCAGGCTGGATGGGACTTTGAGCAACGTGGTCTAGTTGAAGATGTCCCTGCTTATTGCACGGGGGTTGGACTAGATGACCTTTAAAGGTCCCTTCCAACCCAAACCATTCTATGATTCTGTGATTCTATGATTCATCCATGACATGTAACCTATAAATATCCCAGGGAGGTAGGGAAGCAGCGAAAGACGTGCCCTACCTAGTCACGATTACTGGGCGTTCCTTTATGATGGCTTAGGTAAGCCTCGTTCTTCCCAGATCTGGTATTAGCAAGGCCCTATCTCTGCAGTTCTCACCTTGACTTTGCTCAGGTGATGGAAAGTACAGGGCCCTCTCTGTACACATACACCCTGCTTTTAGAGGACAGAGCAAAGCACCATAAATAAGGAACGGAGTGTGGCCTTAACTGAGGGGTGAGGGGGTCCGTAACTGGTAGATCAGAGGCCAAATCTGGCCCACAAAATGACCTTGTCTGACCTGCTACATTTAGCCTCAAAAGACAAAGGCAGCAGACAGAGTGCAACAGCTGAATGGTCTCCATGGCACCAAGACAAATTCAAGCATTTTGGTCCACCAGACGCAATCCTATCTGGTTTGTATGAAGGTGGCGCAAAACAGACATTGGATTTCCAGCACTGGAAAGTTTGGTCCATCCGGGCCTACAGAGATCACTGACATGCCACTGTCACAGATGCGATAGAGATGGCAGGGTAGGTGATACAGCATTGCCACTTCTCAGGCCATGTGTTAAAAATCTCTGAAAATCTGTATGCGTGTCTGGCAAAAGTATCTGTATGCTTTGCAGGCAAAAGTATACTTTACATTGCACCACAAATTCAGCATGTAAAGCTTAAAAACAGCATAAAAAAAGTTTACAGATATCTACAAAGACCAATGTAAGGATGTGATAAAAATACTTTTTACTTTTTATTTTAGTGGTGTATCATTTTAATGCAAAATACTACTGTGATCTCTCTCTGCGTATCCTGTATTACTTATTAAAAGTGGGAGACTCAGCCAAAGACGATATGTCTTCCTACAGCAAAATGCAGAAGCAGATTTGAATTCTTCTAAGTCATTTACAATGAGGGATTAAGAATGAAGATTTAAATTTCTGCCAATGTTGTTTATCACGACTAACTTGAATTACATATTAAGTAATTGCTATACAGCTTTTGAATTATTTTGAGTAATATGAAGGGAAGTTTCTGCTCTATCTATATTTTTAACTTTTTATTAGGAGATGTGAATGTGTGGCAAATGATTCAGTTTGCACTGAACATTTCTTCTTAATATAATTCAGTTCAAAGCTTGATCCATTCATATAAGAGCTCGTGGGGTCAAGGCCTAATCAGGTAATATTTAAGAGACTAATATAAAGACTTATTTCTGAAAATTAAAAACTGAATAAAAAGACATAGGAATATTAAGTAATTGTTAATGTCTTTTTGAATCAAAAACTACCCAAACCAGTTTTCTTAATCAGTGCTTGTACAGTTGTGCTGGAGTAATGATTTTCTTGGAGCAGCAGGACATTGCTTTGACATTCTGCTCATTTATAGAACTGATAAATTTAGCCAAAGGAGATTGAAGGGGGCATGGCAGCAATCTTCATGCCCCAAAAGGTGGCTGCAAAGGGAAAGAAATAATCTCTTTCTGCCAGGGCTAAAGGCAGAGAGGATAAGAACCATGCTGGGTCCGTATCACCAGGCTTGGCCACCCTCGTGCCTCTGTGGCACACGCCTGTGTCGTGCCTGTGCTACGTGGTGCACAGCGCAGGTTGTGCGTTACGACCTGGGTCCCCACCCTCTTCCAAACCATCTGCCCTTTACTTGGGGACTTTCTGCAGTAATGAACGCTGGAACAGATTGTCTTGGGAGATTGTAATGGCTTACGTCATTGCAGGTTGTTAAGGACAAATTAGATGAACTTTGGCTGACAAAGCTGATTCTTGCATGCCTGAGAGTCGATGAGAGCGGCTTTTGCTGGGCCTGCCCTGGCACCGTGGGCTTTGCTGGATGTGTAACCGTTACGGTTTGAGGAACCCACAACAATTTGTTGTTGTTTAGACACTTATTCTATCACCTGATGACCCCTCCCCACCCAGGAAGGGGAATTGGAAAAACAATGAAAACTGAGAATTGAAATATAAACAGATTTTACAGAATAAGACTAAATAATTAACATTAATAATAATAAAGAACTAATATTGATCCTGATACCAATATAAAATATACAAGGACTATACTCAGCCAATCATATCAGTACGAAGCTGTGCACTCCCAGCAGCGGACAGCAAATGTGGGACACTGCCAGCACTACGGCTTCGGGAGGAATGGAAGGGTTCTGGGGTCCAGCACCGGGGCAAGAAGTTCTCAGGGTGGCAGCCATCAAGGGAAAGAGAGAACTCCTCAGCAAACTTTCTAATTTATATTGAATGTGATGTTCGTGGTATGAAATAATCCTGTTGGCCAGCTTGGGTCAAGTGCCCGGGTCTCGCTTGTCCTCATCCCTGCACCTGGCAAGCTTGAAACCACTGAGACCTTGAAACCCACATACCATAGCTGGCTATAAAGCAAATATTTTCACAAATCCAGGCACTAGAGTCTTCTAATAGTGCAGGTTTCCCAAGCATTAGGAGAGACTTTACTGAAAAGTAAGATTACTGAAAGAGAAATTAGTCCTGTGTCGCTCAAACCAGGACAGTAAGAGGGACCTTACCCCGAGCAGGCCAGGGGATGCCGCAGAGGCGGTATGATCCCTTACCACTCCTCCCGCACCCGGAGCCTGCCAGCTTTGTGAGGCCAGTTTTCTGGTTATCGACAGCAGCTGTGACAGCACATCTGTTTGCTTTTGCAGACAACCTCCGACCACTGGTGGTGAGCCAGGCCTGAGGAGGTTTCTACGCTTCCTTCCTGCTGGGAAACTTGCTCAAGCAGATGTCGGACAGCGACTGTGTTGTAGCGAAACATCATGCAGTTGCCCCTGTCCTGGAAATACAGCATTTTAATCGCAGTACTATTTTCCAGATAAACATTACATGCAAAATTGAGGTGTAACAGCTGTCAGATTGAGGTCTAAAGAACAAATTTAAAAGTTTATCAAGAAGTTTTGGTTGGGACATGGTTGGGGCATCAACGGGTGTACTTAACATTGAACAGGATGTGAAAAAAAAAACAATGTGTTCTTTTGCAGTTACAGACTTAGAGGTAAGATAACAAAAACCGTAACTTCTGGACCAAATTTGTGCCAAGAGTGTCGCCCAAATTAACCTTGGGGAATTATAATGCTAAAATACACACTTCTGTGCATAATGAGTGTGCTAATCAGGTAACCCCCCAAATGTTTTAAACATGAGCTGAGATGCATATGTATAGTACGTATAGGAGCACCGAATGAATCATTACTGACCATCCAGCTGTATTTTGTCGCTCTAAATATTGGGTGGTTTGAGCCGTGAGGCGTGCTGGCTGGCGGTAAACGCTGGGCACCCAATTCTGTAGAATTACAACAAAACCCAAGTATCACGACTCGGTGTGTTGATTGGCTCTCTCGCACACCGGGTGAAAAAACCCTCATTTAGGGATAAGATCACATATGAAGTATTTAATTTTGTCTTTACAGTGAGTTATGGGATCGGGATCACATCCATTTGTTCGCTTATGGGGTGGGTTGTTGGTTGTTTTTTTTTTTTTTTAACCCTTCTCTTGGGTACTTCCTTAGATAAAAGCAAACGTCACCTATCCGACGTCATCCCACTGGGTTTACCGTCAGCACGGTTCCCCCCCATCGGCCCGGCCGCCATCGCCCTCGCCCCCCGCCATAGCCATTAGCCCCCGGGGTTCGGGCGGGCGGGCGACCCCCCGCCTCCCCCAGAGAAGCTCCGACCTCCACCCGGCGACCCCACGCTGACATCACCGGAAAGGCGGGTGAGGCCCCGCGCCGCCGGCCAATGGGGAGCCTTGCCGGCAGGTGACGGTGAGAGAGAAGCGGAGGAGAACCCGGAAGTTTGGGCATTCGGAGCGTCGCTGCCCCCGAGGAGAGACCCCACCGCCGCTACCGCTCTCGCCCCGCTGCTCGGCCCTTTGTATGCGCAGATGGACCCGGTAGGAGTCGCCGCCGCTCCCCCCGAGCCCCGGCCGGGCCCCGCCTGGCAGAGCAAGGTGAGGGCCGGGCCGGGCCGGGCCGGGCCGGGGGGGGNCCTTAACGGCGGCGGCTGGGCCCTGCTGCTGCCCTTCTTTCCGCCCGCCTCCCTCTGAGGGGGGCTGAGGCCGTCGAGTGGGCGCTGTGGAGCGGTGTCAACAGTTATTTGGCAAAGGGAGCGCTTGGCTGCGCTGCCGGAGTGAGGAGCGGTGAGCGGCGCTGGAGGGGTGTACGGCGTGGTTCGCTCGCCGCTAGCAATGAGGTGGAGGGGGGCTGCTGTTGAGGCGCTGATAAACGAGCTTCTCTCCGAGCTCCGCTGGTGAGCAGGGGATTGGATCTGAGTGAGTTTGTGAGTGAGTCACAACTTGGTTGGATTCAGCATTCCCCACCACCACCTCCCCCCCCGCCTCTCCAGGCAAAGTTGTGTGTGTGTTTCTGCGTTTTTGAGGAGGTGTTTATGATGACGGTCCTTCCAGGGCTCTTAGAAACAGGAGAGGAAGCTGTGCATAAGCCATTAATATTGCATTACTCCAAAAGAAGTTTCACATAGTCTGTTTGTACACTCGTAAGCAAACTTTCTGGGAAGTCTTTGCCCCTGTCTTCGGAAGGTACTGACAAACTGACTTCTCCCCCTTTGCCCCCCATTAGTATGTGATCATGAACATCCTTTCAATCACAGTTCTTCCTATTTTTTTTAGTAGTTTACAAAACTACTCCTTGAGGTATTATCTGTTCTTTAGTTCATCATAATTCCCTATGTATCTGTAGAAGACAATCTCTTATAAGATTACATGAGCTTATTTCAGAGCCAGTGTTTGGTAATTATCCTGATTATTGTGTTGCCACTGCATTTCTTCTTGACTTGAAGAAAATGTTTATTTACAGTGTCCGTGGGGAGCCCCCAACACAACATCAATATCATGTTCCCTTGCTGACGTAATGAGTGAACAGCTGGCAAAAGAGCTGCAGCTGGAAGAGGAAAATGCTGCTTTTCCTGAAGTGGTTGCGTAAGTTTAAATCCTGGATTAGTGATCTCCATCGTTGTGAAGCCATCTTCTATCTCTTGTGCATTTTCTTACAGTGTGCTTAAGGTGTAGCAATATAGGAAATGCTTTGCCTATTATCTCCTAACTCTGCTTCTTCAGTGTTTTTTTCGGTGAAGATGGCTTGCCCAGTTAAAACTGTTCCTTAGATTCTTTTCTCTGTCAGCCGCCCTTCTTTCTTGATATTTTCTTCACATTGTTTTGGGTGCATTAAGCCAGTATGTAAGCTACATTTTTAGAAAAGCTGTCAGAATTTTTTTTCTTCCCTTTAGGAACTCTTATTAACAGTGTACAATGTTATTTCTAGAACTGTCAGGTGTATCACCTGTATCCTCCTCATACTTAAGCTCTAAACATAGGCCAAGAGCTTACTAGTGCTAAAGTCATACAAATTTTGTCTGTGGTCTTTTTGGTAAAGCAGAGCAAAGCAACACTTTTTTGTTTTTTTTTTTTTAATTTGTATTTATTTATTTATAAAAATATATGTACATGTGCACCTATATGCCTTCTTTGCCTTTCATGAAAGGCATCTTAAAACTAGAGCCTAGTGCTTCTTACAGAATGGTAAACAAGTAAAACTTTAAGTAATATTTGCATTATAAAGGAGTAGAAAAGAGAAATGAAGTGATGCTCTATTAATATTTAGTGTTGGCTTGGAGGTGGGGGGCGGACAGGTGAGATCTATTAGTTTCTATGTAGGTCTGCATGAGGTCTTTTGTATAGAGTGATGAAATGGTATAAAGTGGTGTTTCTGTTTAGGTTACTATGTTTAATTTTTTAAACTTCTGTTTTCATTTTACATAGTGTTGCTGAAGGACCGTTTATTACAGGAGAAAATACTGACACTTCCAGTGACCTAATGCTAGCTCAGATGCTGCAGATGGAATTTGACAGGGAATATGATGCACAGCTTCGGCGTGAAGAGAAGAAGATCAATGGAGATAGCAAAGGTACCCTCATCAGAAGAAATATTTTTGCTTCGGAGTTGTTCTTGGCACTCTGCTTAAGTTGACAGAGCTGCGAGGAAGTAGCAAATCCCTGATAATCACAGACGTGCTTATTTGTTTTGTTTCTCAAGTCTCCATATCCTTCGAAAATTATCGGAAGGTGCATCCTTATGACAGTGACAGCTCAGAGGATGAGGTTGATTGGCAGGATACCCGTCATGATCCTTATAGAGCAGGTATGTGGCAGTTTTAAACAACAGAATTTCTTTGGTTAGTAGACCTAAGAATATGACATAGTTAAATTAGTTTTCTTGAATGTAAGGAGACATACCAGTTGTATGTAAAATCAGGTCATCTAATTGGGAGGTGTTATGCAGGAAGTTGGGTGGGTAACTTCTGGCTTCTGTCTGCCAGTATATTGGCTTTGGTGGCTGAATCTGGTAAAATAACTACTGTACGTGGAAAGTATTGTGGGATATGCATATCTGTCATCTACGTTTGGCTAGGGGCATCTGCACATGATATTGAATATTCTTGTCTTTAACACGCCAAAAGTGTGTCTGACACCCCAGACAAGACAGAAATAACTCATAACATAGCAAAAGAAGCTGTCATGTTTAGGGTAAGAGAAGACTGCATTAAGATCATACAATTGAAGTATTTTATTTTGTTTAATAAATAAAATTATGTTACGCTTGTGAGCATTGTGGAACCTTTATGAGCATTAGTTATGTTTGTTTAGATGTAAAATTAGATTTATTTTTCTCACTGCTGGCAGATAAACCTACTACAACACCGAGAAAGGGCTTTATAGGAAAAGGAAAAGATATTACTACTAAACATGATGAAGTGGTATGTGGAAGAAAGAACACTGCTCGCATGGAAAATGTAAGTGAAAACTTATTTTGTGTGTAAAACTGGAATGCTGTAATTCAACCAAAGAACTAATGCTTGTCCATCTGTGTTACTGTATACGGTGCTGATTTTTTTTTTTTCATCAGATGAAAGCAATGCGATGTCTGGATTAGTTATTCAGATTGGCAGTTTGAGTTGTGCGGGTTTCTTGTTTAATAATGGTTGTTAATGACCATGATTCAAGAATTTGCACAGAACTGTTTTGACAAAACACCACTATCAGCAAGTTTGGTACACAGGCAAATAAAACACCAAGGCTATTTTTGAAAAGCACAGCTGTCGTGTTAACCTACTTTTTCTTTCTTTTTTTTTTTCCTGATGAGCCAAGTAACTTACTTGTAAGTTAATTGTTTGACATACAGCTTTTCAGTCTGTTTATTCATAGTACGTACCTTCTATTTTCTTTAATGTAGCTGGTAACTTCTGCAAATAAGGAAATGCTGCAAGTGCTATTTTGACAGGATGTTAGGTAATCTTATATCAATTTGGGCAGAACTTCAAGTTCTAGAGTTTAGAGCAATATGTTTTTTTTAACATAGTGACAACATTACACAAAGTGGATTTCACATAGGTCCTAATCTACCCTAGGTGGTTTTTGCAAATCAGAATGAGAAACTTCTCCTTGTGCCAACTTTTGGTGTCTGCTAGTAGTAATGCTTGAATTTCTATTATTTCTACTTATAGTTTGCACCTGAATTCCAAGTTGGGGATGGAATTGGGATGGACTTAAAGCTGTCAAATCAAGTCTTCAATGCCTTAAAGCAACACGCATACTCTGAGGAACGTCGGAGTGCAAGGCTCCATGAAAAGAAGGAGCACTCCACTGCTGTATGTTTTAATAAAGTCTCTCTGTATACTTTTTATCTTGTGTAACAGCTGAATGCTGTTTTGGTAATTTCTTGAAACATTCAATTTTTACTAAACAATTAAGCAATATTGTGTTAACATTGGTGAAGGAGATGGTATCAGCCAGCTCCTACTAGAAAAAAAGCTGTCTTTATTTGAGCTGCATTACTGAGAACCATATCAAAATAAAAGCAAGCAGCTTCCGTGTTTTTCCTCTTTGTCTTCCTAAACTTGTCTCTTAATCAGTTAAAATGAATAAATGGCCTAGAAATTATTCATAGAAACCATCCAGAGGAGTAATCCTCTTCAGTTGAACCATGTGGCTCCAAATATCTGTTTTCTTTGCAAGTTTTGGGAAGATGAGGTGACTTAATAATTTAGGAAGTCAGTTCATATGCTTATGGGTGAGTTTAAAGTAGGGCCTCTGGTAATTCCTGCTGTGGACTTCTTCAAATTTGGGTGTTTTGCTTTATTTTATTGTTACTGATATAAAAGGAGTATAATATTTGGGATATTTTGATTCATGATTTGTAAAGACTTATTGAAAACACTATAGGAAGTGCTCTTGAGCCACAGTCTGTACTTTACATGTAATTGGTAAAATACCGTATAAAATACAGCTGATAAGGTGCCTGAGGGTATGAAATCTTAATATGACAGTGCTGGAGCAGTTTGGCTTTGCTTCATCTGTTTGTTGTGTTGGTTTTTTTTTCCTCTGTCAGTTGAGAAAATGCTCTTAATATGTTATTCTTTCCACCTAGTTGAACAAACACTTGCGGTATATAAATACTCTAAACTCACTGTAAAGCAAAGAATTATTTTAAAGAACTGAGTATTCATTTCTTGCCTGTAGGAGAAAGCAGTGGATCCTAAAACGCGTTTACTTCTGTACAAGATGGTCAATGCTGGGATGTTGGAGACCATAACAGGCTGCATCAGCACAGGAAAAGAATCCGTTGTTTTTCATGCATATGGAGGAAAGTAAGTATATTGTTTGTTACTGACAGTAGCTTTAAGTACCAGAGATTCCCAAGACTTAAAGTTTGTGTTCATGTATGCGCAGATAATAATAAAATCTGAAAACCAAATGGTACCAACCATAAAGTAAAAAAAAAAAAA